>SNQJ01S0025882.1:179657-193786 GCA_010110895.2 Picea sitchensis
GATAATTTTGAGGTTCATTACATATGGTATCAGAGCGAAAGTTACAACATTGGGCCTGAACAGGACCATTGAAGTGCCTAGTATATATTTTGTTTTAGATAAAAACTAATAAATTGTGTGGTTACAATCAGAAAACTTTCTTTGTTTTGGTGAATAAGTATGGTAGCTCAAGACAATGCAGAAAATAGGATGGAAGAAAATCCACAACAAAGACCTCCTGGAGATACAAGGTAGAATAGTGACGAAAGCTCACCCACAAAAGTGTTGGAAACAATGAGGAACTTGATTGTTGAGCTACAGATCTTTATAGCCGACAATGAAAAATTCAAGAAGGCACAGCAAGAACAGCAAGAGATAAACGAAGTCCTGTTGCGCAGTATAGTGACAAAGAAAAGCCCAAAAGACAATAATAATGATGAAGAAGTCAGCAAGAGAGTCTCCAAGAACTCAAGTCCAGAAACAGAAAAAGGAGACAGTTCGTCTGAAGAAACATCTCCAGCTGAGGATGGAACTAAAACTAACAGCAAAAGAAAACAACTAGACCACCTTGAAGGATAATTTAAAAATATTAAACCCGCTATCTTTGATGGGGAATCCAGGACAGGAGAAGAAGCAGAGGCATGGTTGTTGGACATCAAAAAGTATTTCCAAATCTACAACTATTCCAGCAACATGAAGGTCGAGATGGCCATCTACAATCTGAAAGGGAAGGCCAGTGTTTGGTGGCAAGATCTGAAATTGGCCAAGGGCCTAAAGGAAAAATAGTTGGAATGGTCTGACTTTAAGAAGTATTTCAAGAAACAATACCTTTCTGAAAATTACTACGAAAGCAAGACAAAATAATTTTACGAGTTACGACTCAGACAGATGACAATGGAGGACCTTATAAATAAATTTCTGGATCTGCTAATGTTCGTACCGTACATCCAGGAGGATAAAGTAAAAATTCAGCGATTTCTAAGATGTCTACCACAGTCCTACAGGGACAGAATTGAGTTTGACAACCCCAAATCCTTAAGCGAAGTATTCAAAAAAGAGCGAATGTGCTACGACCAATATAAACAGCGAGCAGAGTTTCCCAAAGCCTGGAAGGATAAGAAACAAGATTGAATGAACCAGCGGAAGAAGGGGTACTAGCCAGCTCCTTATCGAAATACAGCAAAGAGTTTTTCGAGAAAGGATTTTCACTCCAATCCTCTGAATACGCAAGAAAGCGGAAAACCGGTAAACCTGGGAATGAGGAGGTTTGGGGACAGCTCCCGTGAGCCATTAAAGTGTTGGGAATGTGGAGAGCCTCATCTCAGGAGAAACTACCCACATTTGAGTTCAACAAACAGAACTGTTGTTCATAACCTGCAAGAAGCCTAAATAGTGGGAGATGTGGGCAGCAGCCTACATGGGATAAATGCAGCCATCGATGGACGACAAGCTAACCACCAGTCCTCAATGGTAGAAGTCGAAGGTAAAATCCATGACACTCGAATTTCTATTTTAATTGACCCCGGAGCAACATTAAGTTATATTACTCTGAAGGTAGTAAAGTCACATAAACTTAAGAGACTGAAGCACGCAAAATCATGGCTTGTGCAACTAGCGACAGGTACAAAAAGGAAAGTAATTGACTATATTTCAGATTTTGAGTTCAGCCTAGATGGTCAAACTATAAGGACCAATATGAACATCCTACCACTAGGATCTTACGATATGATTATTGGGATGGACTGGTTGGAACGACACAAAGCAATATTAAATTGTTATACAAAGATACTTAGCTATAAATATGATTCCAACACCACCAGGACGCCCCAAGGTATACCAAAACCGGTATTAGTCAGACAAATTTCAGCGATGCAACTAAAGAAATGTGTGAGAAAAGGATGTCAAGTTTATGCCATCCAAGTGACGAGTCTAGTAGAAAAGAAGGATAAGCCAAAGTTGGAAGACTTTGTTGTCCTACGTGATTTTAGAGACATGTTTGTGGATGAGATACCAGAATTACCCCCTAGAAGGGAAATAGACTTCTCCATAGATCTGTTACCTGGTTCTTCCCCTATCTCGAAGGCGCCTTGCCGGATGAGTTTACCAGAATTGACAGAATTAAAAATACAATTACAGGAATTGTTGGACAAAGAGTATATCAGACCGAGTGTCTCACCTTGGGGAGCACCAGTACTCTTTGTGAAAAATAAGGACGGTACTCTAAGATTATGTATCGATTATAGACAACTAAACAAAATGACTATTAAGAATAAATACCCCTTACCAAGGATAAATGATCTGTTCGATCAAGTAGGGGGGGCCAAGATCTTTTCAAAATTGGATTTACGATCCGGTTATCATCAAGTTCGGATAAAAGACGAGGACATAAACAAAACAACATTTCGGACAAGATATGGACACTACGAGTTTGTAGTTATCCCTTTCGGACTCACTAACGCCCCAGCTATGTTTATGTGCCTAATGAACAGTATTTTCAGTGAGTACTTGGACAAGTTCATGGTAGTATTCATCGACGATATCCTGGTCTATTCAAAGACAGAGGAGGAACATGAGGAACACTTAAGAATAGTTCTGCAGACGTTAAGGAAGCACAAATTGTACGCCAATTTCGACAAGTGTGACTTCTATCAGAAAGAAATACAATATCTTGGACATGTAATTTCAGCAGAGGGCATTGTCGTAGACCTGGAAAAGATGAAAGCCATTATGGAATGGTCGGTACCTAAAGATGTAGCGGATATACGGTCGTTCATGGGAATCACCGGATACTACCGCAGGTTTATAGAAGGGTTTTCCAAGATAGCCTACCCTATCACATCATTACAAAAGAAAGGAACCAAGTTTAACTGGTCATAGAAATGTCAAGACAGCTTCAACAAACTAAAGGAATTATTGACAACGACACCCATATTGAAAGTAGCAAACCTAGATAAAGACTTCACCGTATGTGTCGATGCAAGTAAAGAAGGGCTAGGTGGTGTCCTAACTCAGGAAGGACATGTTATTTGTTATGAGTCCTGAAAATTAAAAGAACACGAGCGAAATTACGTCACTCATGACTTAGAATTGGCAGCAGTAATATATGCCTTAAAGATGTGGTGACACTACATAATGGGCAGAAGATTCCTATTATTAACGGACAACAGCGGAGTGAAATATCTATTTAACCAACCAGATCTTAACGCAAGGCAAGCAAGGTGGTTAGCCTTCTTAAGCGAATTTGAATGCGCGGTTAGACATATCAAGGGCAAGGAAAACAAAGTAGCAGACGCTTTAGGTAGAAGAATCCATGGATTATTTGAGATGAAGATTAGCAGGGCAGAAAGTGATCTGGAAGAAAGAATAAGGACGACAGGTATTGATGACAAAAACTATACTAAAATAATGGAAGAATTACCAAACAATACCGCGAACTCAGATAAACCAGATATAAGTATCGACGAGAAGGGGTTGCTACGATTTAAAAACGGACTTTACATACCAGATTTAGCAGGTTTAAAATTAACAATCTTGGACGAAGTGCATAAGAAATCGTATTCTGGCCACCCAAGTTACCAAAAAATGATAACAGCACTTAGGAAACTATTTTATTGGCCTAATATGAAGGGCGAAACAGCGGAATACTTGGTTAGGTGCCAAGATTGTCAGCAGGTTAAAGCCGAGCACCAGCATCCAGTCGGCCTCTTACAGCCATTACCAGTACCAGAATGGAAATGGGAGACTATATCACTCGACTTTATAACAGGTTTGCCTAAAACTCAGAAACAGAATGACTCCATCATGGTTGTAATCGATAAACTCAGTAAGTCTGCACACTTTATTCATGTAAAGTATACTTTTAAAGCTATAAACATTGTTGAAATATTCATGAAAGAAATCTTTAGATTGCATGGTATTCCTAAAATGGTGATTTCAGATAGAGACATAAAATTCACATCCGCTTTTTGGAAGGAATTGTTTGCAGGGCTCAATACCAACTTGAATTTCAGTACAAGTTATCATCCACAAGCGGATGGACAAACCGAAAGGACAAACCAAATCATAGAGGATATGCTCTGCATGTACGTAAGAACAAAACCAAACAAGTGGGAGGATTATATACACTTGGTAGAATTTGCATATAACAATGGGTACCAAACTTCAGCAAAGTTGAGCCCTTTCGAAGTATTGTACAGCAGAAAGTGTACGACTCCAATTAGTTGGGATAACCCGGATGACAGACTCACGGTTGGACCAGAAATGATCCAAGAAATGGAGAACATGGTAAGGAAGGTACAACAGAACTTGAAGGAAGCACAGGACATACATAAGAGCTATGCAGATCTGAAAAGAAGACACTTAGAGTTTCAAGTGGGAGACCATGTATATTTGAAGGTCAAAGCCCGAAAAAGCTCATTGAAGCTAGGAAACTATGCCAAGCCGGCACCCAGGTTTTGTGGGCCCTTCGAGATATTAGCTCGAATTGGACCCGTAGCGTATCAACTTGCACTGCCAACGAATCTAAGAATTCATAATGTATTTCATGTTTCTTTATTGAAAAAATATGTTCACGACCCTACTCATATGATTGATTGGAACTTGGTATAGGTGGAACCTGAAGGTGAATTCCAGGTGGAACCCCTACGCATTCTGGATCGGAGAGAAATAGCTCTTCGGAATAGAGTCGTCGCTCAGGTAAAGGTGCAATGGAAGCACTTTAGTCCTGAGGAGGCCACTTGGGAATTGGAGGGACATTTGCGGAAATCTCATCCAATCTTGTTCCAAGAAAGGAATGAACACTGAGGACAGTGTTTTATTGAAGGGGGGAAGGATGTGACATCCCCCAAAATAAAATATTTTGGAAATTTAAATTTCTGGGAAATTATTTCGTTTTTGGTAAATTCAAATTTGGAAAAAAAATTCCATTTATGGCAATTCCGAATTTCGAATTTGTTAATTGTAATAAATTATTATGATTGTTGGGCAGAACTCTGATTTTACCCAACTAACTATTTGACAATGACACTTGTTTAAAAACAGAATATTTTATATTGATTGCATGAAGACAAATGGAACAACCATGTTAAAAGTAGTTGACCATGACTCCATGAGTGGGGAACATGTTGGAACTACCCCTGGGCTGATTTTTACAAGTGGAAAATTAATGATTTGGTCATTGGCAGCCCCTGAAAACCAGGGATTTAGGAAGCTGCGAAAATTCCAAGGAAGGGAAAAGACCTAGGCAAGTTACAAATAAGCATATGTGAGGAGGCAGGACGCTGCTAAGTATGCTAGGAAAGAGTCTATTTTGTTTTTTTTCTTTTTCACTTGTTGTTATGAACACTGGAAGGGTGTAAGGCAAGGAGAAAAAGGTGACTGAATTGAAGGACAGTGCTATAGAGGGATTTCCAAGTTCACCCTTATGGACTCATGGTCAGACTATGGGGTGAATCGGGCAAGTAATCGTGGCTGCTCGGTTCTACGGTTGGGAGGAATGTCGTTGTTCCCTTTGTTTTCTCTGCAAGCTTAGTTCAGATATGTTACTCTAAACTCTATCTGTCTGAATGATTTTATATTGGAGATACTGTACATGTTATAGGTATACGGAAAAGAGTTCCAGTATATTTTTAATGATCGTATAACTGTTGTAAGTCTTTTCGTATACCTAAATATTCAGTATTCTACCTCTGTTGGACGAATTGGTTATTGTTATAGTGGGATCCTTAATGCTAGTATGCATGCAAGAACCTAGACAAAGGTTGTTCAAAATTCAGTGAATAGACTGTAGGATTTAATTGTAGATTTATTTTCAGGAATCAATTTTTAAACAGAATCGAATATGTATCAATGAACGAACATAGCTATTATATGCATATATATGTTTCAAACTTTAAAACAGATTCGAATGAATGAACAGAGCTATTATATGCACATATATGTTTCAAACTTTAAACAGAGTCGAATATGTAGCAATGAACGAACAGAGCTCTTATATGCACATATATGTTTCAAACTTTAAACAGAGTCGAATATATATCAATGCACGAACAGAGCTATTATATGCATATGTATGTTTCAAACTTTAAACAGAATCCACTTATACAGTCGAGAATGATGAAGCATATGGGAACGAACGTAATCCAAGGAGTAAGACTACCCTAATTTGGACRATATAATCATGCTAGGATAATACTACAGGAAACAGATAAATAAACTCACTACTACATTAACAACGTATGACATATCTTATATATGTTGTGCGCAGAAAGGAAACAAAGCATTTTTATGACGGTACCATATAGGATATCTGTTAAATCGCTTCGCATTTACAGAAATTACAGAGTAAATAAATATTTGCTGAAGAAGCAACCAATCGAAAAACAAACACATACGAATACACAGAGACTGAAGATGTGAGTCCTTTAATAACGATTTTGTTGGGGTAATTTTTTTAAACAAAAAGAAAACAAGAATTTCATTCACAAGAGACAAATCTTACAGACCATAATGTAGTCAAGCAAGGATGGATGTTATAACTGTTAAAGATTTCCGAACACTTACTATTACAAAAGTGGTGTACAGGACGCCGAAAGTAAGCTATTTTACAAATAGAAACAATATCCCTCCCTTTTCTAAGATTAACTTATTTAAGAGCTTTTTCCAACAGCAGATGAAAAACTTAGAACTGTTTTCGCTAAACTCTAGCTTTAGAATATCAGTTATCTCCTACAACATGCTCATATATATATTCTTAATTGGAACTTTGACAAACAAAACGGGATTAACCCTCAGATATCTGATACAGGGAATCGGTGCATGAATAAAGGTTACTCTTAACATCAGAAAACTACGAACAGAATCGAGACCTCCATGTCGTGGTTTCAGAAACAAGTTGAAGAGTCATATTTTTGGAACCCAAGTACCTTTGTCATGATGAACAGAGGCTGGAACCCGCGCTATGAAGTGGGCATACCTGCATTCGGCCATCACGGTAAATATTAGAAAAGTTACAGAGTAGAATTTTGTTTTATAAACTCGAAAGGGAATAATGATAACGATAGTTGTCGGATCACTTAACTTAGGGCCAAAATGCCACACCCTCCTGTTACCATGCGTTTCTTCGTAGTCAACCCTAACCAAGGGGAGAAGGGTCCGGGAGATCCTGGTGGGTACCCTCGCAACAGGAAGAGCCCCACCATTAATACAAAGAAAAGAACCCTTTATATAGAATTTCAAATAATTACCTTGACAAAATAAAATAGCATTGCGAATTCAAGAGAGAAATCATTTGATAAAAACCCTTTATGAACAAAGCGAAGAATGCAAAGAACGGTATCATACTTTTCACCAATAAAAGTACTCGTGGAGAATAACCTAACATCATTAAGGGATAAATTACTGGTAGACCACTACCTATCTACAAATGTTATGCACCAGTCACAGAGGAGAAACATATACGTTAAGAACCCAGTTGGACCCTTTAGTTCCTGGAGCACGATGAAGGTGTAAACTATTCGGAACTACTTTGAGTCACTCCAAATTATAGTTGCTAAGTATAGGGTAAACAAAAGATTGAACCAGAAGTAAATCCACGGGACACAAACAGTGAACACAAAAAATAGGTTCACAGAGGTAAAGATTTGTGACTCATGGTTACAGTAAGAAACCTCTTCTACTGTCACTACTAAAATAAAAAAGAATGTGTAGACTCTAAACATGACTATCAGGAGTAAAGAAGGTCTGTAAACCCACAGTAAAGTGTACAGAAAACAAATTTTTTCTCGGTTTCAACCAAAAACAACAAACTTTGTTCGAACCTGAAATACGACAGTCCCTTAAAGAAAACTTACCAGGTATTGTCGTCGACTACACCAGAGGTTGCTCGCGGAGGTGGCAGAATTTCCCTATGGAAGATTGCATAACACAGAACCCTTTCCTTCGAAGGCACAAGGGAGAAATGAGACCACCAAAACCTAAGAGGGACGAGTACACTCTTTACAACATGGGAGGTACAAACCTTACACTAGGGAAAAGTTGGCACATCAAGATTGGGAGGAGCAGGAGAAAGAGACATCGGGGCTGAGGTTAGTAGGACCCTTAATTAATTTTCCAGATAGAGCCTTAAACTCCTCCTGACAGGTACATCTTCCTCCCTAAACGCAGAAGATACGAAGTAAACCAATAGTAAAACCATGACTGTCCAGTGAAACTAGTCGGCCACCAAACTTTGAAGTTATCTTCTCATTACTCCAGCAAGCGGAGGGGAGTTAGTTAGTTCAGTTGTGCAGAGAATGACGCGGACTTGATTGGGTTCATTTCGTTATGGTAAGGACAAGTTGTAACATAACTAAAGTAGAGCCATCAAAGGAAACACTTGGAAACCACTCCTAAACCATTCATTAATCTCCTTAAAACCTTTCCTGTCACGTACTACAATCAGGACTTGAAGACTGATGTTGACACAGTTAGGTAAGTGTATAAGCATTTAAATCCCGGGGACATAAATTTATGCGCAAAAATCCAATAGTCTGATTCTATTAAAAAAAAGGGACTGCAATTCCAATCCTAGAATATAGGTAGGTGTGGGCATTACAATGAAGCCCTTATAATAAAGTAAGAATTAGAATATACTTGCATTCGATTATTATAAGGTATTAAGCCAAGAGTATTAAACTAGTATGTTATAAGGTCATGCAAGCAAAAACAAAATGTAAGTACCCACCTTACGAGTGGATTAAACGAAGTTAAGTAGCAAATATTGTACCACATAATTTCTTTTTTTATGAGAATTTTGAGGTTCATTACACGTGTCCTCTCCAATGGATGGCCCAGATGAACTCTGGGTCTTCGGGACTTCGGGGGTCCTCCACTCCTAAATTCTTCTGAGGTCCTATTCCACTGGACTACACAATTTGTTGACACGTGTCCTCAAATTTTGGACGCCCATGATTCACTCCGGCCTTTGGGACTTTGGGGGTCTCGACTTCTCCACAAGCCAAATCTTTTGAATGCATGAAGTATGAAGGACATCGTTGATTAAACCTCATGCAACTCCTCATGATCCAATGGTTTTCCACTCTCCTGCAATCTCTCGAAGGGATCTTGACTGTAGATCTTTGATCCCCAATAACTCCTCCTTTGAAATTGATCCACTACTTCTCCGAATGCATGAAGGCTTAAAGACTTACAAGGTTAAACCTCGTGCTACTTCCCCATATCTAAGGGTGACAAAATACCCTGGATCCTTTCGAATAGATCTAAGTCGTTTGACTTTTAAAACAATGAATCCTCTCCTCCTTAAGGATTCTGACCACTATCCTTCTTGAGCTTGACTACACAAGATAAATAGGATCTTTGGCACCCTCCTGTGCACTCCTCTGGCACTTTAAAGCTTTCGACTTAGAAATTTTCTAAGTCCCTCTTGCAGAACTCTTGTGCTCGCTATCTCTTCTAAGATTTGTTCCTCCAAGGTTTATAGACCTCTGGCATACTCCTTACAGCCTTTGAACTTCTAACAAGTTTTGGACTTAGAGATTTTTGAAAAAAAATCTCCTTTATGCACTCCTTACGTTCGTCTCCTCTGAGATGTATTCAACACTTAAACAAAGTGTTTGTCAATGCACTCCTTGCACAGGTCTTCTCCAGTCTTTTATCTTCACTGAGAAACTATGCACTCTCTGCACTTCAACTGAACAACTATGCACTCCTTTCACTTCCACTGTAAATTCAAGTTATCTCTTCTGAGCTTCTGATTATATCTCGACTCGGCCTACGCACTCCTTATGGGCACTATGCACTCCTTGCACTAGAAATCTCATAATAGAAACAAATGAAACTTATAGAAACATCAAAGGTTTCCACACTTAACCATGAAAAACATATTCATGCATAAAAGATACATAAATAGATAAAACACAAAGAACATAAAGAAACATCACATGTACTTAAATAATTCAGATGAACACAACACCATGCATTTGGAATCAAAACTCTATGCTTGTATTCATTCTGTAAAATATGTACAAGGACTCATACATCTCTCTGCAATTATTCATAAGCTTCAACAGCTCTCTCAACATCAATAACAATAAAATTCAGTAGCCTCATTTGGGCATACAATACATACATTTATACATCGAGGGGATTCTCGAGCCTTCCCTCCAAACTACCTCAGAGCTATCCTATCATAGTTAATACATTCATCTACTAAGGACTATTACATTGAATGGAAATTACATTCAGATATGAATTGATACTCAGTATCTGTACAACCTTATCTGATAATTAAAATGATTACAATCCTTGGCGACCTTATGTGATGGCTCAAGCCTCATTACATTTAAAAGATTTAAATTACAATCCTTTCAAAACAGAAAAATGTGCCCTCCTTGGAATTCAAAAACAATTTGAAATCTCTGTGTTGGGTGTTGAGTTTTCCTCCACCTGGCCTCTTTAATTGTTGATGGTGATGCTCCTGCATCAATATTCTTTAGTTTTTTCTGTGTTGTATGCTCTTCTAACTACAGCATATCCTGAGTGATATAAAAAGTCTCACTCGCTGACACTGTGATTCAGAACGTTTCCTACGCTAGGACTATCTTCTCTTGAACAATATGTTTCGGTTGTGCCTTTTATTTCTGTTATACAATGCTCAGTTGTGGTTGCACCAAAGTTTCATTTACTTCTGAAAATTTTTGTATGATTTGCTCTATTTTCTTCTTTGTGTCGTCTAGTGACTCTGCTACGTGATCTTGTACTTTCTCTGCCACCATCTCAGCATCATCTTATATAATGGTGAATTATGGGACATCTTTGTGTGCCTTCATCTTTTTCCTCTGTCCCCCTGTCTGTAGCACAGTTATCTTATGTGACAAGTCTCTGTCTTCCTTGAAGTTGTAGGTATCTTTGTATCTTGGATGTCTCCTCCTCCTTGTTCCTCCTACATGGGAATAGTCGTTTCCTTCTATGTGCTTCCATTAGTTTTCTTCTTCTATTGTGCTCCTCCATTAGTGGATTTGGCATGATATTTCTCATGCCCAAGTGGCTTTGGAATAGTTTTATGTAGTCTTGGTTTCTTCATTGTTGCGCTCCCTTCAACATATTTTTCACCCTCGACAACTTTTATAGTGTTTATTGTTGGACTATTGGTTTCATGCGACGTGCGAGCTTGCTCTTCATGTTTTCCTTTTTTGCCTTTCTTTGATGTCGTTGGTACTCTCCACTCTTCTGGCTAGTCTTTCATGGCCCATTGGACTTCCTCGCTAGTGACGCAATATCTCATCTGCAGGAAGTTCTTCTTTGGCTCCCTTTTGGCGTGAATCCATACATTATTCCTTGAGACCTGAAATTTTTTTGTATCCATGTGCTCCTCCACCACTTATGGTGGGATTCTCCATGTCTATGTTAGATTTCCCTATATATCTTCCAAATACATTGCAAATATGCTTGAGTTGTCCTTCCTCTCTTTTGCAGTTGAAGTGTGCCACAATGTTGCATATTGTGTTGTGTGGTACTTTCCTATCCTTAGACAAAATGTGTTGTATTTGGGGTGTCTCCATCCTACCAACGCGATAAGTATGACCAGCCATGAATAATGGAACTATGTACCTAAGTCTTGGGCATCTTTGCAATCATATAGAAATAATTTCAATAGATATGGACTCCTGGTCAGTAAATTTCCCTTCATGCACTATGTGACTGCTAAGATCACCCTTGTCGGTGCCTCTTCCTTGCAACACTTCCTTAGAAATTTGCATTGCATTAACTGCATTGCTAGCCTTGTCACAGGTTCACTGATCCAATTAATCACAATTCTCCTGGGCCCTCTCAGTCTTCCATATGTTTTCTTCATTTCCTCTGCCAAGCTCTTATCCTTAGTTTTATCCTCCAGATATTGCTCAAGCATCTCACCATCAGTTGGAAGACTTGTGATCTGTGAAATCAAATCAACATCGATTGAGACAGTCCTATCTAGCCACAAAATTCCCCCATGTACTAATACCAACAATTTTTTGACGCGGTTATTCACGTCCTTGTCATGTCCAAAATATTGGATCTCCATTAAATTCATTACCCCTTTGTTGTATAAAGTTGTTATCCATTGTTTTGGTTCAATTTTTCGGACTCCTATCACACTGATCCCTTTTCTTTCCATGTATACTTGTGGCTCAAATTCTGGGAATTTATCTCTGTTGATGCAGGAGCATCGCCAATGTCAAGCGAGCGTGGGCAACGCCAACGCATTTTGGCATGTGATAAATCGTTTAAATGATTTTGAAGTGGATACACTAGACTTAAATGAGATTGTTAAAGAGAGGCGTACTTCTTGATTTGTAAATAGACCTTGAGCGTCCCGCTCTCGTCTATATTAGGTGAAGGCATTTAAGATTAATGAATGTAAGTAGGTAGACTTGAATCCTTAGATTAGATAGTTTTAGGAGAGAAGAGGGAAACGGGATATAGACACCCTCCCTTGTATTATTGTAACAATAAGCAGCATTATGATTATGAGAGAGCAGAGAGCATAGGAGAGCAGAAAATTGTGTAGAAGAACCCATGTACAGAGATTCTGAGATTAATATATGAAGTTTGATTCAGAATCATGGCATTCAAAAACTTTATGTGTATGCATGATTGAATGTTATGCTCATGCTTGTTTATTCTCTGTTATGCATTCGCTTTCATGTGTGAATGTTTGATTTCATATTTAAATGTCTGAAATTTGAAGAAAGGGAGAGTGAGAAATGAGTTTCAATTGTTTCTTTGCCTGAGCAAGAGTTTTCCTGCAAGGAGTGCAGTGAAATCGTCTGCAAGGTGTGCATTGACGGTGGTCAGATTTCGTCTCTGCAAGCTCAGGAGAGATAACGTTATTCTCATTCTCGCAGAAGTGTTAATTAAGCACAGGAGCCGTGCAAGGAGTGTGTAGGCTGAGTGAAGTCTCGATGTTTGCAAACTGAGCGAAGTTATTGGAAGACTGCTGTCGTGGAGAGTGCGCAGAGTCGAAGAGTCTGATACTTGGAAGTATTGAGGAATTTCCGCAAGGAGTGCACGCAAGAATTTTCCCCAAGGGATTTGGGAAATTTTCAATCAAGCTCAAAGGAATTTGTGCCTTAAAACATTGGAAGGAGGCGCAGCAACTTTGGTTTGCTAGTGGACAAGTTTTTGTGAAGAGACTGTTATCACACAGTTTGTAGTTTAGGTCATAGACTAGAGGATAAGGGTCAAACTGGCGTAACAGGGACCTACCCCACCCAATGTCACCAATATGGGGAGGTCCTTTCTATTTAGGGTGGCTAAACCCAAGGGAGACGTCCCTGGCAATATGGGGTTTGAAAGGAAAAGGCTCAAAGGATTAAGGCTAGTTTCCCCTTCACAGATTACCGCCCAGAAGATAGTCAAATAAAGCATAACCACAAAAAAGGCACCTGCTTGCGAGACAAGACAACAATGAAACTAGTACATGCAATAATGGTTAATAATTCATAAATCAATGACTATCAAAATTTAATGTATATGAGCATATACAATAGTAAATATTGACGAAGTCAATGTTTGCAATAATGACAATGGCAATATAATGTTACTTGTCAATAAACACTTGAACAATATAGCATCTAATGAAAGTAATCAATCCTTGAATTAAATCAATGCATTAAATATCATTAGTTGCTCATATACAATAGATTGTTGCGTCAATATCCTAGGGATGACGTCATCTTCCTTTAGGGTTAGTATGATTTTGTTTAATAAGCAATATAATAGACAAAGAAGGTCAACGTTTTGCTAAATATCTTATGCAAGATTACTAATTCATCAATGTCTATAATAAGATGACCAAGCCAACAGTATTATCAATCAAAAAGGGCTCAATAAATGCTTGACGTCATCATTAATTGTTGAGTTAGAGGGCTTGATGCGTCAGGTATGACGTCAGCCCTAGTTAGTGGTGTTAGGGTTAGTTAGGGTTTCAAAATTTGAAAGTTTGAAAGATGAATTTGCAGAACAAGATCAACGTTGGAAAGAATACCAGTGCCTTAGGGTAATATGGAGTCAAAAGTAAGGGCAAAAATCTCAGGAGGATTAAAATTTAAAGACTAGAAGGTTAGGTTCTATGGTGCTGCAATGGCAGGGCCCTAGAATCAAAACCCTAA
>SNQJ01S0025882.1:193796-233227 GCA_010110895.2 Picea sitchensis
TAAGAAGTTTTGCATGAAAAATTCACTTACATATCATGAAGAATGCATAATCAAACCCTAGTTGTAAACCTTCCATGAGAGAAACACCATAAATGCCAAGAGAGATCCTCCAAGGAGAGTTGCGCCTCACTTCCAAGACCAAAGATACCAAGAAAAACATTAAAAGGTAATCTCTCACAAGAGAGTGAGTTATGTTTTGTTTAAAATGAGGAGAAACGTCCTCTATTTATACCAATCCATGACCTTTGAATTAAAATTTAGGTCATTAAAACAACCGACAAGGCTTACTACAAAATTTACACTGTTTTTTACATTAATTGCTAGAAAATATCATAATATGAGCAAAAAGAGGGACGTCAAGCCCTTCTGAGGGAGACGTTGGCACTTTTTGGGCAAATACAGCATCTAGAAACCAAACGTTGGCCCTTCTAGGACTCCTCCAAGCTGCCACACGTGCCAAATGACCTCAGCACACTGCCACATGCTCCAGACAATGTCCAGCTCTCTGAGGTGACGTCCTGTCCATCAAAGGAAAACGTTCCATCTGCAGTGGGTGATTCCCCCTAGGCCGAGCTCTGCCAAAGTGTCCTGGGTAGAAAGTTCTTCTCTCTTCTCGTGCAAAGGCTCATCACAACGTTGTCCTGTCTCTGCCATCCCAGCAACTGTTTGATGGGCTTTTCAGCCCCATGGAGGTCCGAGCTAATCATATCCCCATGTGTACTGGTCCACTAGTACCTGTCCGTTGGGTATGGTCCTGCACATCAAAAACTTCGCCCTCCATGGGCTCATCAGTCCTCGGGATCATAGCAATGTCAAACATATTTCATCATTAAATTTATCAAATACATGCATAAAACCCCTAGCATATCCTTTAAAAGCTCAAAGACATTACATTGATCTACAATACAAAGTTAAAGAAATAGACAGAACAACCTATTGGGCTGATATCCATAAGAAGAGGAAATTTTCCACAGAAGATCATTCAAGCCATGTACATGAAGTGATATGGTCTAGGGATGTCCATTCATAGTGAAGACCGGGGGTAGGTATAGTCCGTGGGTGCCTTTGTAGGAGGTGAGTTGTACACGTCATGGATGCACTTTTTCCAAGCCCCTTTATTGCCTTTATTTTTTATTTATTGCTTTTTCTTTCTTTTTACTTCAAGGTCTGACCAGAGGACACTGCCTTGGCGTGGTGACCAGAGTTGACAGTGTTACCCACTAGTATTTTCGCAAAAATGATAAGGTTGTCTCGTGATGAGACCCCCTTTCCCTTGGCCATGCAACCAAAGGTCATTGCCCTGGCATGGTGACCAGATAATGGCAATGTCATACTGCTAGACCCCTATGAACATAATGGGTTGACTTGTGATGAGACCTCCCATCCTCTTGGCTAGGTCTTGTTTTATTATTTTTCTTAGGGTCCCTTTTGTTTCTTATCGAGAGGCCTTTTACTGCCTTCTCGGGGATCCTTGGGCGAAGCATCTCTAGGTTTTATTTCCTATGGATTTTATCTTGTACCAGCTGCTTTTACCCCTTGGGCCTTTAGCCCCTTCTTCCCACAGGAAAAAGTGTAACCCCTCAAGTAGGTCATCCTAATGCCCGGACCAGGGGAATGGGATGGAAGTGTGGGAGATAAGATGTAAAGTGATAGTATGGTGGGAGCGGACGATGGCTCTTCAAATCCCCCTTGGTGGCTAACCAAAACCCATGAATGCAAGCTTTCTAGGTCACCCCGTTAATCCCCCAAACAATGGTCAAGTGGGTTAGTGTAAGATCCAAGCAGTTATCAGAAATGTAAGGAACCTGATGCATATACAATAAAGTTATAATTATCAAACATGACACATACCATGATACCTGGACCAATTACCTCATGAAGCAAGAGTCTTCTCTGATGCAAGTCCAAGCCGATGGTGATGGAAGTTGCTGCTGCTGACAGGCCAAATTTCGCGAAGAAGAAGAAGGATGGGCCCTCCAGGGCCATGCTCAGGTCAATCCTTCTCTCGGTACTCCATGTCTAGGACCTGTGGGCCTCGAGACATGATCTCCTAGTTATCCCTAGAAATCGGGGATAACAGAGACCATTTTCATTTCATCGAAATCGTCAAGGAGGCATTTGATGATCAGAATCCTCCGTGGAGGATTCGCAAAGTCCTGGAAGTCGTCAGATTTCGCAGAGGAGCAGGGGAGTTACGACAGCATTCGTCCAATGCAAGATCGATAAAATCGGACCGTAGAATCCGAACCAACGAGGGCGGTCAGATCACCCACATATTTTTCATCTCGGGGTCTCGGGAGGTGAAGGGTCGAAACCTTTGTAGTGACACTCACGAAATCGTGAAAGGCGAAGTCCCGAGATAGCGAAGGAATCTGAGTCATTCGCAGAAGAAAGACATGTGTCGCAAGATCACCCATATCGGGCACTCGGACATCGAAGGTAAGAAAGGGAGTTCATTCAACTTCGCGAGTGGTGAAGCTACGAAGTGATTCAGGACCGTCCATCTGGAAGTGGACAGGTGGCATACTCACTGAGAAGTCAGACTTTGTTGACCATTTTTGGATTTCGTGAGTCGGAGAGTCGAAAGTTCAACATCAGGACTCGCGAAGTCGTGAGGTTCGAAACTCCAAAAAAGGCGAGAAGTTCCGTGTGGGACCCGTGTTGAAGACGTGTCGAAATTTCTCGTTTCGGCATATCGGAGGATAAGAGGTCGAGACTTTCGTCCTGAAAGTGCTTAGTCTAGCCGACGATCATGCAAGGAGGGCGCTGACGAAAGGGGAGCCATAACCATTTCGCGGTCTCGGGTATAGCGGAATTGGAGGAGGAAGGCTCGGAGTTTCAACTCGCGAACCGCAAAAGAGAACCTGTGGATCGATTTGAAGGGGATTCTAGCAGAGAATCCAAAAGAGTCGATCCGGCTCGAAGGGAATATAAAACAATCCTGAGAGTGGACCTCAGTCCCGAGGGGTCGATAGGGTCTGCGTCATCTGTCAGCTACATCATAGTCTTAATACCTCAATTTTTTGACATATCCTAGAATATTAGGTATAATTGTCACTCCTTCTGGAATGCGTGGTAATGCTATTGCGACTTCTAGCTATTTGTGCGGTGATCTCTACACCGGTTGTTTCCCCTTGCCCTTTCCCGTCGTAGTGGATGGCCTTGCTTCCTCATGTGCATCCCCTTATAACTCTGCATTTGACTATGGCTCACCTATAACATATTCTACTTGCACTTGTTCCTATTTTTGTGGCATTGTCTCTGCGACTGTTTCCTGTGTTGGCTTGGCCTCTGTCCTAGGCTTGTCAGACTCTTTTTTTTCCTCATCCTCCCCATTTCTTTATTGTGGTTCTCCCAGACCCAGCTACTACGTAGTGGGGTTCTTCTCTTCCATCGTTGAGTCTGCATCCATCTTCTCTGACTACTATTCTTCGACCGGTGTTGGGCTAACTACTTCCGATGATGGAATCGTGTCCACGTCCACGACTCATACCTGTACTCTAAGGTTTTCCACTTCTGGTTATTGTGTTTGTGGTGATATTGTATTGTTGCGGTTCCTCCTTAACATTTGGTTGGGTTCTCCAACCTTTGGTGGCTCCATACTGCAAATTCTTGACCATGGTGCTCTGAATCGATGTTGAAACCTTCAGGGATAACTGGTCGCTCTATGTGTTTGTTCAACTTCCTCTTCTTAGCTCTCATTCACTCTAATTCACAATGAGGCTTTCCTTGCAAGTTTCATGCTTTTATAAAGCATGGAATTAATGCTTTGTTGTATTCCACTTTTATGTATCCCACTTTACCACATTTTTTATTTTTCTGGTCATTCCATGTCTCGTCGCACTGTGTTTTCTTTTTCTGTTGCGCAGTGTCTAGAATTCTATCTATTTCACACTCACTTTAGGTTCTGTTATACCTCTTTCTATCTTTTGTTGCATGTTGTATCCTTCAACTATTTGTCTATCACTTATTCCTCTACCTACTTCCTTTTGGCTTTTTTTCGTTTTTCCACTTTTTTCTTATTTTTCTTCTTGTAACTCCTACTATTTACAATATGTACAAGTCTACTTTCTGCGCTGCAATTACTGAGGGTTAGTGGGTTGAATTCCCCTATATAGTTTTAGTAGACTACTATTCACAAAACCTTGAATTTCCTTTCCTGCTAAATCTTGCAGTTGCACGGCACCTCCATCTTTGACAGACTTTATCTCATATGGCCCTAGCCAATGCATTCTGAGCTTCCATGGGTGTTGCAAGTATTTACTTTCATAGAGGAGAACTATATCTCACACCTTGAAGTTCTTCTTCTTAATATGTTTGTCATTCCAGGATTTATCCTTTGCTTTTTGTACCTCCTGGTGGAAACCAACTATGATCATGTCTTCTTCTAATTCCATGAGTTGAGCTAATCTTTCTTGCAATGTGCCCCTTTCTGTCATGTTTTTAATAGCTGCAATGCACATACTAGGTATCAAATACACCAAGGGAACTATTGTTTCATGTCCATACACCAACCTGAAAGGTGTTTTCCCTGTTAGCTTCTTGCATGTAGTTCTATAAGCCCATAACACTGTTGGTACCTTCATATCCCAGTCATCCTTGTTTACATTAAAAATCTTTGTTAAGACATTCTCCAAAATCTTGTTAAATGCTTCCATTGTTCCATTGGCTTGAGGGTGATATGGAGTGCTCTTCTGATGATGTATCTCAAATTCTTCAAGCATTTCCTAGATAATACTATTAATAAAATGAGTCCCTTGATCACTCATCAGAATTCTAGGGCATACAAATCTTGTGACTACCTGCTCAAACAAAAAGCGTGTTCCACTCTCTACACTGCAATCCTTCACTGTTGTTGCTTCATCTGACCTGGTCAAGTGTTTTCTCACAGTAATAATATATCTATCCCATGATATTCTTGTTGGTGGATTAATTGGACCTACGAAGTCTACTTCCCACTTTTCAAATACTTGCAAAGTTACCTGAGGTCTCAATGGCATCTCATCGCCCCCGGATGGCTTTCCAACCCTCTGACAGACATCACAATTCTGACAGTATTCCTTTGAATCCTTGTGAACTGTTGGCCACCATAATCATGTGCACAATACCTTATGTGTAGTATCTTTCCCTACATAATTTCCTCCAGCTATTCCTTCATGTGTTTCTACCAAAATGATAGGCCTTTCATGCTCCATAACACATCTCCTTAAAATGTTGCCAGGACCAAGATTGAATAGATGTCCTATAATCAATTGATAATATGCAGCTCTAACTACCAAGTTCTTCTTCTGTGTAGTATTAAATTCTCTTGGGGAAAATCCTATACTCAAAAACTCAATAATGTCATCAAAATACTCATCAGCAATCTGTACTGAAAATAGTTGAGCATCAGGAAAGTTTTCTTCCAAATTGCTTGGTTCTCTCCATTGGTTATCCTGGACAAAGGATTTTTACCTGCATTAAATCTCCCACACATCACCACAACTTCAAAGTCAAACTCCTAAAACAAAAGTAGCCATCTGCATAATATTTCCCCCAATACTAGCTTATTGACTAAATATCTAAGATTAGAATGATGTGTGAACATCTTAAAGTGTTGACCTAACAAATAATGTCTGAATTTTTGCAAGTCATATATCATAGCTAAGCCTTCCCTTTCTATAGTATTATAGTTATGTTTTGAATATGATAACTTCTTGCTTGAAAATTCTATAGGGTGATCTATATCACCTTCTCCTAGTTGTGTTAATACTTCTCCTAGCGCTATTGCAGATGCGTCCACATGCACATGAAATTCCTTTTCCCAGTCTAGAAACACTAAAATTGGCGTTGTCACCATTTCCTCCTTCAATATATCCAAGATTTGTTGGCATTCATCATTCCACTGATACTTAATGTCCTTCTTCAACAATTTCTCCATCGGCGCAGTAATCTGTGAATATCCCCTTATAAACTTTATGTAATACCCTGTATGACCAAGTGTACTCTTCAACTAGCGCATTGACTTAGGTGGTGGTAAATTAACCATGACAGCAATATTGGAAGGATCCACCAGTAGACCTTGTTTACATACCACATGCCCTAACAAGATTCCAAAAGGTGCGCTGAAAATACATTTCTTAATATTCAATGAGATCTGGCACTATCTACATCTATCCAACATCAATCTTAGTACTTCAACATGATCCTTTAATAAACTAAAGATTGTCCAATCATCCAAGTAAAATTCCACAAACTTATGAATAAAGTCCTTAAATGCAGCTACTACTACCCTTGAAAAAATTGCAGGTGCATTCTTCAACCCAAATGGCATAATCGTATACTAGTATGATCCCCATTCTGTTGCAATTGTTGTATTGTGTCGATCTTTTGGCGCTATCTTAATATGATGATATCCTGAAAACCCATCTATGAATGAGTAGGCTTCTTGACCCCCTACATTCTCAAAAACTTCATCTATAAATGGGGTAGGGAAAGGATCATGCAAACAAGCATCATTCAGTTTCCTCAAGTCTACACACATCTTGATTCCCCCTTGCTTCTTTTCCTGCACTACCATAGGATTGATCGATTCTTATTCTTCCATAGGTTCTATGACACCATCCTCTAACATCTTGTCAATTTATGCTTTCACCTTCTTCTTATACATTGGACTCAACTTGTAAGGTCTATATCTTATAGGTCTAGCATCGGGTTTCAAAGGGATCTTCATCTCTCCAAGTTCTCCTACTAATCCCTTCATATCTGAAAATGTCGTTGGAAACAAATCATTGTACTCATGCAGTAACTCTATGATTCTTTCTACTGTTTGATTATCCCAATAATCTCCAATGCTTGCAATCTTTGGGTTTTCTATTGTTCCAATATTTACTTTCTTGATATTCAAAGGTGCAGCCTAATCTTCTGAATATAGCTTTGGACCTTCTACTTCTCTCTCCCCTTCAACTTCTAAGATCTGGATGTTGTGTGGGTTTTCCTCTGCTGGGTATTCTTGTTTTGCGACACGATAACAGTGTAGCAGCTATCTGATTGTTTGTTTCTTCTAGTTCTGATAAGATGTCACTATTTACACTTCAGGTTCTTCACAAATTTTGACTCTTTCCACCTTTAGTGGTGTATTTTCTTATGGATTCTCATGCTCAAAGGTAAATGTAATCACAAAATTCCGTTGCATTTCTTCCCAATTTGCAATTTCCCTGCATTGTTCTTGTTTTGTGTACCATTTCTTTGGAATTCCTTCTAATGTGTGAATAAAATGATGTGTCCATTCTTCTGGTGGTACCAATCTCCACTGAATTATACATCTATCTATGTGTTATTTGGGTTGTCCAATTCCATCATACTTCTCCAAAAATTTGTTCTCTTGTTCTACACCAAATCTAATGCGCAGTAACCTCTTGCACTGAAACTAGTTATTAATATTTTATTTATGAAAACCCCACCAATGGGCA
This sequence comes from Picea sitchensis, assembly GCA_010110895.2. Taxonomy (NCBI): domain Eukaryota; kingdom Viridiplantae; phylum Streptophyta; class Pinopsida; order Pinales; family Pinaceae; genus Picea; species Picea sitchensis. The sequence continues at coordinate 201,248 of SNQJ01S0025882.1, forward strand.
GGTGTGGCTTTTAAGGCAATGTCTAATGTTGGCAATCTTTGATTTTCCAAAACTTCTACCTCAAACTTTCTTAAAAATTATTCTAAATTATTCTGACCATAAAAAGTAAGAGGTTCTCTTACCTCTGTACCAACCCATGTTAGTGCACACGTCATTCTGGCACATCTTCTGGTAGATAATTCATGTAATCACTGCTACTAGTTCCCCGGTCATGTGTCAAAGTCTGAAGCACAAGAACTAATACTCCTCCAACTCAACATTCCATCTGTAGTTGGGTTGACGTAATCCTCTTCGCAGACGGTAGTTCTATACAATTGGTTTATGTCTTCTATAATAAAAATTTATGTCGCAGATTCCACATACCTTCCTCCTTCTGAGGGATCTAATGGTGCAATAACTTTGTTTCTTCTGATTCAAAGATCGTCTTTCTAGTCTTCATATTGATAATATCTTGGTTATCAAATTCCCAATCCAGTCCCAACAATGTTGGATAGGGTGAAGTGTTATCCACTATGTCAATGACTTCAAAGTCTGCCATGGTGTGCACACCATCTAGATCTACTAGTATTCCCTTCAATCTACCAATTGGCACCACTCTATGATGATTTGCTAGCTTCAACTAAATAGGTGAATACCCCAATGTAGGTTCCCTCATAGCTTCCCATGTATTTTTAGGAAAAACATTTACTTCAAACCCTAAGTCCAATATAATATCACCCATATTGAAATCTCCAATGTTTGCATTCAACCCGAATTCCCTACTTGTTCTTCTTTTCTTACAGACCCGGTTTACTGTCTTTACTCCTTCTTCCCCAGAATTACACTTTTCTAACAAATTTTGTAACACTTGCAGATAAGACTTATCATTCATCAATTTCACATAAGATACCAAAACGTTTCTCAAATTACTGACCTTTTTTGTAGGCTACTCCTTGTTGGTCTGATCAAATAATGGAGGCATTTCATACACTTGTATATCATCTGTTGGCTTTGTTCCTAGAGTAGAAGCAATATTTTCCTTCAAAATCTCTTGTGTTATGGTTCCTCTTGTCTTGTATCTTTATCAACAGTGTCAGGCATTCTTCTGTCTCATGGTCTGTTGCGTGACAATACATACATGTCGCAGGTGGTTGTGGACAATCTCTTGCATAGTGTTCAAGTTTCTGACAATTGTGACAAACTATTGGTCCTCTACCTCCTCCAAATCCTCTTCCTCCATGGCCTCCTCCTCTGAAGCCTCCTATGTTTCCTTGGTTATCACCACAAGGTGCATTGTACTGTGGTGCTTGATTATACTATGGATGCACATTATTGTATTGTGGTGGTGTTGCACATTATTGCACATTGTTATACTCTAGTGGTGATCCAAATTGTTGTGCATTATTACACTGTGATGGCGTGGAAAACTATTGCGCGTTGTTATATTGTGATTGTTGTGCAAGTTGTGTTGTCATAAATTTTTCCTGTGCCCTATAAGTGTCTGGTGTCATTTCCTTCATTATCTCCAAGGTTTTGCGGTCTTTGTCTTCGTGTCTAACTACCTTGCAAAAATTACAAAATGTACTCTTTGGTATTGTCTAATACTTTTGCATCATGGGACAATGATAAGGATCATGTCCATGTGTTCTACATATCTCACACCATGTTCCTTCTGGCGGTAAAGGATTTGGTATTCATGTCCCCAATTATTGTGCAAGGGTTGGGAACTTGTTCTTATGATGACCTTTTGTTCTGCAAAATGTGCACCAAACATCCTCCCTCTTTTCCTTTCCTTTATTCTGATTTAACTAANGGTAAGGGATTTGGTATTCATGTCCCCAATTATTGTGCAAGGGTTGGGAACTTGTTCTTATGATGACCTTTTGTTCTGCAAAATGTGCACCAAACATCCTCCCTCTTTTCCTTTCCTTTATTCTGATTTAACTGAAATGTAAGGTTCTTCAGATCTACTCTCATCTCTTCCACAGTTGGATCTGTATGCTTATACTTATTTTCCTCTAACTGCAAAGCTGCTTGTAAGGCCTGATCTTGGGTTTGGAACTTTTGTTGCCTCAAATGATACTTCAAATGTGCCAACAAAGAGTTAAAAAATAAATGTCTATGTTGCATATCAGTGATAGGGTACTTCAACTTACCTTTCAGCCTCTTAAACGTTTGATCAACCTTCTAGACTGAATCACTCATCTTTTTCTTAATCTCTATCATTTCGTTCATGAATTGGTCCTCTGCACTTGGTTTCTGAAATTGTAGGTACTCCCGTTGGATTATTTACTACCATACCCATGTGCCAATATAATGTGTCGTCTATGAATGTGATTTCCAACTGCGTAAACTTTGTATCTTCATCTGTAATCTACTTAGCTGCCCAAATATTCTCACAGATAAACAAATGCTTCTTTGGGTCATCCGACCCTTCTCCACGGAAGTCTGGTAACTGAATGGTTGGATCTTGTCCTGCCATTGTGAATTTTGTTGTACTACCACCTTTCCATGGTGTAGATACATGATTACTACTTGTTGAACTTATGCTTCTACTTGAACTTCCACTAGACCCATGTCCTACTAAAATCCTTCTACCACTAATAACTTGTTGTCTGATCGTTTCTTCTTCTTTAGTTGTCTTAGTCGCACATGGGGTTATGGGTTCAACACTAATTCGGATCTGGAATGGAGAGCCTTCTTCTATGCTGGACCTCTAACCTCTGGTTTTCCTCTCATATGTGGCGCGCAAGATTTCCTCAATATTCCATGTCACATGGATATCATCTACCTCTTCCTCATAAATGTCCAAGCCCTCTCGCTGAGCTACTACCCTCTTCTTACTATTTATCTTATATTGGTAGGGTCGTCTGCTACGCATCACTCATGCTTTCCTTATTATTTCCCTGGTTTGTTCCTCATCCATCATGATGGGGTCCGTTGCTTCCTTCTTTTGGCCTCTCTCCAGAGCCCTCTTCATATCTCAGATCGTCCTCAGTGCTTCCCCCAACTCCCCCATGCGCGTAGAGTGATATAGTTGTCTGACTGCATTGTCATCACACCTTTATCATGTAATAATATCTTGATCGACGTATAAAGTGACCTGATGTAGCTCCCTCTTGGTCCCTTCAGAAATTCTTGCTCTGCAATAGTGTAAGACTTCGTTGTATCGAATGCAAATTTGGTAATAAACCCTCTAGTAATATTGTCTAACCAAAAACCCATTTCGCATGTGAATTTATTATTGACCCTTTCCAACCGTGCAATGTTCTCAGTAGTCCACTCTACTGGACTTATCTGATTATTTGGATGAGTATCCTTCAACCTCAATATCCACTCCTGTAACAACCTTGGAAAATAACATAAATATGCCTCATGAAAATCAGTAAACACATACCTCTACAAATACCAGTGTGATCCATACATGGAGCTTCTATTATCTTTCTACATGAACTCGAGCTACTTTGTCTCCAACCATCTTTCAATCTCTTGATTTGTAGGGTTCCATGGCCTAAACATCCCCTCTACCACTACATTCTCTTCATCAAATCCCCTCCAATCTAATTTTATGAGTTCAACTGGCAATGGAACCATTTGTTGGATGTATAGGTTGACACGGGTTCTAACTTATTTCTCCAACAAAACCCTAGAAACCATCAGCCCCTCTGGTAAACTAGAAGGCAACACTGCACACTGAGTGCACAACGCAGTCTCACCCGAGATGGCTTATGGGTGATTTCATGACCCAAGTGTTTGCAATCATGGAAGGGATGGAACTCATAAGAATGTTAGAAACATTTATACTTCTTCTAATTCAACATGCATTCTACCATACCATCATTCAGATCTACCATTTATTCATCTTTTAACATTCATTCTTTAGAAAATATCATGCGCGCTATAAATTAACTTTGACAATTCCATGTATCCATTCATCCATTCGACATAAAAGCATATTAAATCATAAAAGACAAAATTCCACACATTAACATAGGTTTTACCATGGTTCAACCCCCCGAGCTATGTCCACAAAGATATTTTGCTTCTTAGTATTCTTCATCAAAATATGGAACTACACACATTACATCATAAGTTTTAGTACTGGTGAGGTTGACCAACATTGCACCAAGATCCACAACTTGCGACTTGACCCTCAATTACACTCCATCCGACTCATCATCACTGGATCTCCTCAGATCATATAGCAAAAATCGATTGCTTCAAAACTCATAATTGTTCTCAAAAAGATACTCTAAGCATGTTCATAATATCCCCTCCTATCCTTATACAACCAATATTTATACTTTGAAAGTGGGTAAAAATCCTTACATTATAGTCCAAAACCCTAATTCTAAGTGGACTCAACTTGTCCACATACTAACTGACTTTGTGTGCTAATCCACAATTTTGTCACGTTGATTTTCCTTTGTTCCCACCGTGCACTGCTTCCTTGGTCTGTTCTTTAGCTGTCTGCCTCATTTGTTGCGTTGAACCCCAAAATAGCCTATTCCAACATGGACAAAATTCATTATGTTGTTCTCTATCTAGATCCTGAATGTTGGCAATGGTGGAAATGGTGTAAAAATGCACACCAGGGGCATGTTGCTTGGACCCAGATTTTTGCAGAGATTTATGAACACTTTGACATCGACGCCCACTTTTTAGGCCATTTTACCAAATTAAACAGTCTGGCATAGTATAAGACTTTATAACCACCTTTGAACCCTTGGCTTTCAGAATGAAGGGCATGACAAATGCCTTCTTCAGGGAATATTTTATTAGTGGCCTAAAGGTTGAAATCTGAGCCCAGATCCTCACTGCTCGTCCCTAGACTTTATTGGAAGCTACTAAATGTGCCAAAGAATCACAACAAGTTGTCTTTTCCATGAACCAAAAACCTTGTTTTATTCCCTGCCCTTGACCTACCAATACTTCCCCTCATGCCACCCCTCTCAAGATCCAAAAATTAACTCAGGCAGAAATGGTTGAACGCCAACTCAAGGGTCTCTGTTATAATTGTGATAACAAATATTTTCCAAGGCAAAAGTGTAAGAACATAAGTTTTTTATGGCCATTTCTAAGGATGTTGAAGCTTCCCTTGCGGAAGAGATACCCCCACCAGATGATACTACTCTGCCCAGTCATCCTTTAGAAGTTGAACCATTGATTTCGTTGCATGCCCTCACTGACTTATTTTCTCTCGAAACCCTCAAGATAATGGGCTACATTAACCATAGGAAAGTCATAATCCTTGTTGACAGTGGCAGCACCCATAATTTTATCCATTGTCGCATTGCCCAGGAAATCAATTGTTATATTTGTGTCGTCAACAATTTTCAAATCATGATTGCCAATGGCTATTCTATGAAATGTGTTGGGATTTGTTAAAATGTGGGCCTACCAATTGCTCAGTGCCACCTGAAATCTCATATGTTTTCTATAGACATGGGTGGTTGTGACATTTTTCTCAGTTTTGAATGGCTATTCACTTTATGCTCCATACTCATGGATTTTAAGGAATTAACCATGCAATTCCAATAGGAGGGACAACAATATAAGTTACAAGGCATCACAATAGACTCCCCTAAGATAATCAGTTCCGATTGAATAGAAAATCTCCTCAAAAAAGGTTGTTCGGGCATTATTGCTCAACTCCATTCCATTCAAGCAATTGAGACACCCTCTGTGCATCTTGGCCTCAAATCTATCATCTCCCATCACCAAACCATTTTTTCCACTCCCCATGGACTTCACCCTTCTCGTGGTGTTCATGATCATTCTATTCCTCTAGTCTCGGGTAGCCTTCCTCCAAATATTCTCCCTTATTGTCATCCCTTTGCCCATAAGAATGAAATTGAGAAAATTATTCAAGAATTTCTCGAAGTGGGTGTTATCCATCCTAGTAACATCCTGTATTCTTCTCCTGTGGTCATTGTACTCAAGAAAGAAGGCACTTGACGTGTGTTTCTATAATTTCACCCCCTTAAAAAACTCACCATCAATGAAAAATTTCCCATTCATGTCATTGATGAATTAAGTGGTGTTCAATACTTTACTAAACTTGATATTGGTTCTCGCTACCACCAGATACGTATGAAAGATGAAGAAGTTCCCAAGACTACATTTAGAAATCATGATGGTCACTATGAGTTCTTGGTCATGTCCTTTGGCATGTGTAATTCTCCCTCTACTTTCCAAAGTCTCATGAACCATGTCTTCTATCCTTTCATCCATCATTTTGTCTTAGTTTTCTTTGATGATATTCTAATCTATAGTAAAAATTGGAAATCCCATCTCTTCCATGTGGATCAATTTCTCCATCTACCTCTCAACACAAAATTTTCCTCAAACAGTCTAAATGTGCCTTTGGAGCCTCATAAGTGGAGTACCTGGGTCATATTATCGGAAAGGATGGTGTACGGGTGGAACACCTCTCATTGCTCTACTTAAAAATAATGTTTACACTCGGATTTTAGCCGCTAATCAATCCTTCCATGTCTTGAAAGAGGCTATGTGTACAAATCATATCCTGGCACTTCCCGACTTCACCAAGACTTTTGTCCTAAAATGTGATGATTCAGGGAAAGGAATTGGGGCAGTCCTCATGAAAGATGGCGGGCCTTTGGATTTCACTAAAAAACAACTCTCGGAGAGACATTTTGGATAATCAATCTATGAAAAGGAAATATTGGCTATTTTTCATCCATGGATCTATAGCGTCCTTATCTATTGGGAAGATGCTTCCAAATTAAAATTGATCATCAGAGCCTCAAGTATTTTCTCGAACAACGAATTTCATCCCCGGAGCAACAAAAATGCATGATCAAGCTATTTGGATATGATTATGAGATCATTTAAACGAAGGGAAAAGAAAATTTGGTTGTTGACACTCTTTCCAGGAAGTATGAAGAAGAAGGGTCATTATTTTCCCTCGCCTTCATTGTACCAGACTGGCTCCAAGTTGTTCACCAGGAATGGCTAAAAGACCCCAAACTTTCTCTTCTGATCCAACAATTTCAACACCATTCTCAAGCTTCTCTAGGGTACTCTTGGCACAATGAAGAGCTTCACTACAAAGGTCGTATGCATTTAAGAAAATAGTCCCAAATTAAATCCACGATGCTCTATGAGATTCATGCTTCACCCATAGTTGGGCATAATTGGGCATTCAGAGTTTAACAAAACCTATGAGCGGGTCAAACTTTTTTTTTTTTTTTTTTTAATCGGGACGGTATGAAATAGGACATCCACACCTTTGTGGCTATATGCGATACATGTCAATGCAATAAGGTATATACAGTCAAATATCTACGCACACTCCAACCGCTTCTGATTCCCCCTGCTATTTGGAGGGATATTTGTATGGATTTCATTGTTGGCCTCCCTAAATCAAGCGATAACTCAGTCATCATGGTGGCAGTCAATATTCTTTCCAAATATGCTCATTTTTGTGCTCTTCAACACCATTTATCCGCATCCATAGTGGCTCAAATTTTTATGGATAATATATTCAAACTCCATGGCATGCCTCATTTTATTGTCTTTGATCGAGATCCAACTTTCACCAGCAATTTTTGGCAAGGATTTTTCAAGCTCCAAGGAACCCAATTGCATATTAGCATCGTCGATCATCCCCATACTGATGGCCAAACTTAAGTTGTCAACAAGTGTTTGGAAACATATTTTCAGTGTTTTGCATCCAACAGACAAAATCGGTGGGCTCAGTGGTCACCCCTAGTTTAATGGTGGTACAACACATCTTACCATATTTCTACTCACATGACTTATTTTGAAGTTGTCTATGGGAAAACGCCACCATCGGTTCTCTCATACATCCTAGGTGTCTCCAAGGTTCATGAGGTTGAAAACAATATTAAATTATGCGTGGCCATTCTCTGTACCCTCAAAGAAAATTTGGTCATGGCTCAGAATTGCATGAAGCAACAAGCAGATCAAGGTCATTCCAAACATCAATTTGTTCAAGGGGACCAGGTGTTTCTTCTTCTACAACTTTATAAGCAGAATTCACTCAAAGTTGAACACTATCAAAAAAATTCTCAAAAATTTTATGGTCCTTATACAATTCTCAAGCAAGTGGGGCTCGTGGCCTACCAGTTAACTATGCCTAGTCATTCTAAGCTCCATCTTGTTTTTCATGTCTCACGCTTAAAGAAAGTGATTGGAACTAAGTGCCAAACTTAAACCAGTCTCCCTTATTTGGTTCCAACCACAAGCAGTCTTGGACCAACGAGAGCATTGTCTCCATTAGTAAATCGTCAAGGAAGTGTTAGTTTAGTGGAAAGATACAACTCCAGAAAATGCCACCTAGGATTCGACCACCATTTTACAACAATTTCCTCATCTCAAGCCTTGAGGACAAGGATGTTCTTCAAGGGGGAGGGAATGTTAGTTACCTAACCTCCCTAACCCCTCACGTAGGTAGAATAATATATTTTCCATGTTATAAAGGCTGACATTAGTTAATACGGCCTATTTAATAATGTGAACAAGTCTAATGTGAGAAGACTTAACAGAAGCTTCCGCTACTAGAAAGTTCTTCCTCTATAATGTTCTTTAGAAGATAGAATAAGTATAAATAAGAGTAGGATGCATGAGAAAGCCTTCTCTTGAGAATTATTGTAATAGATTGTTTCTCTACTGGAGGTTCCCCCCTCGAAGAGGCAATTGAACATTGCTTCCTATCAATAAAGGTATCATTTTTTTTGTTGTGGTTCTCTACATTTTTTTGTTCCACTGGTATTTGTTGAAATATTTATGTTTTTTGCTTATTATAATACATCTAGTACCTAACACATGCATTAATTTTCTTCATTCAGATATTAGAGGGGAGGTTATGTTATTTGCTATGGGTGCCACTTAAACTTGAAACTTTTGTTGCAAATGTTCCCACAAGCTCCTTGTATAAACCTTCATCATTCTCTAGATCCTTTGGGAGATACTCTCTAAAATACATAATCCTTGTTGAAAAATTGGATGAGATTTGTGCTAGCTCCCAGATTTCATGGATTAAGTCTATTCTTTTCTTAATTCCATCTCCAACATATTTTCTCAGAACCAACAATGAACTGGATGAACCTTTCAACTTACTGATGCTTTCTGGGACACCCTCTAGGGTAAGTGTTGGTTGAATTGCGGTTAATGGATCGACAAACAATGGTTTTAGAATCAGAGTTTTTTCTAACTCCTTTATTTTTTTTCTTAGAATTAAATTTTCTTTTTCAATATTACATACATATTATTTTAGTGCTTCTCCAATTGCCTCATTAAACTATACAATTTTTGAAGGCACAATCCCATGGAAACCAATTCCTGATTTCCATTTTTTAGACACTTTCTTATTTTTCATGTTAACTTTTTCTATTAACATTTTTTTGGAATTATAGGTCGCATGATGAAGTGTTACATATTCTTCTTCAAAAAAAAATGGTTCTTGGCTAACCAGAGCTTCAACAATTTACTGGGTTTCCAATACTCATTATTATGACCAGCCGGGTTCTTCAATAACTTCATCTACATCCATTTCTCAGGGAGTTTCTTCAATTTCAGGTATTTCCAACCCCGTTTTATGGTCTTTGTCACCGTGATCATCTGAGTTTCCGATAGGCGTTTTCCTTGTTTCTATATTGCTACTTCTTAGTTTCATTTCAGCGAGGGTACTTCTTTGTGAAACACTAGGCGAATTGGGGTTTTGTTTGTTACTTCTCTGCCCTTTTGTTGATAACACTCATTAGTGTTGGATAACTATTTGATATCATTCATGGTTTCATCAACTGAGGTCTAGGGGAGATTTTGATTGTCCCCTCCTCCTTCCTTAACTTATTCAGACTTAGTGAAATAAGAAGAATATCCCACTAGGGACATGTGTGTAGTAAATAGATCATTAGGGTCGAAACCCTCAATGCATTCAGCTTCTTTCGGGCCAAGTTGGTCGAGTTGTCCTGCAAATTCATCCAAATGAGATATATTCTTTACAACAACTTCTCCAACTCTCAGGGACAATGGGATGAAATTTTATTTTCTTTTTTCATTAATGAATTGTGCCCAATACTTGTATTGTCTGCATACTTTGATAACAAAGTGTCTGTTGGATACATAGAAAGGGAGCAAAAGAAGTTTCTCTTGGAATGCGAATAATCTTACAACACTGAAATCTTCTTTAGTCTCAAAAAATACTTTCTTTGAGAGAAAGGAGGAAGCCTCAAGTGACAATCTCGATGCATTGGGAATCAGGACCAAAGATTGATTTTTTAAATTCATAAATATAATGGTTGTGGACCCGGTAGAAATTACATTGATCCTTGTGTCTCCATAAGGCTAGATACCATGCAAAGACTAGTTCCACCTTGAACTCGACATTCCTTGCGCTCGATAAGTCTTTAAACATGTGGCAGTAGGCTATGGAAAATATCAAATAAGATGTCATGTAGAATTTTTGGGTTATTTTCAAACTACCCAGTTCAAATGAAATTTCATTTGAGATCATTCGGCCCCAATAAACCTAGGCATCCTCATGCACAACATAGTGAAGAATACAAATAATATTTTTTGACAGAGAGTTCGTGGACTCCAGTCCAATTGTACAGGACAATAGCCAGGGGAATTCTTTGTAGGGGTATTTTAAATAACTTACCTCAATCTTAACGTCATTGGTATTAGCTCTTGGGTCGGCCAGATATTTCTCAAGGATATTTACTCCTCATTTATGTTCCTTAATAAATTTGTTGGCTTCCTCACTTTTGAACTGCATGGTGGGTTTTGGGAGTTGTAGCATTCTTGTGAAGACTGAAGGAGCCAAAGAAATGGGATACTTCCCCTAAACTTGAATTATTCTTCCTTTCGTATCAAATTTGTCTACATACCAGAGAACTAACTCTTTGAAATATGTCGCCTTAGGCACATAGCCAGCCAAAGCTAGGCCTGAGCTCCAAACCTGGTTTGTTTCATTCACGGCAGGAGGGAGGGCCTTGTATGACTTTTAAGCTTGTGACCATTGGAACTTGTGGTCTTCATGTCCAAGAGTATTTAGTGTATCTACATAATAAAAATCCTTTCTCCTACTTATCATAATTTACATTACTTTCTATTCTTACCGATAGTTGGTGCTACTATTGATATAACCTTTTACAACATGACATATTAATCCTTTAATTAATTTACCATGTGTTTCCTTGAGTATTAACCACCATAGTTCTTATTTTGAAGTTTCCAACTTGCACAGTTAGATTTAGAATTTATTACAATGCTTTACGAAATCTTTGCCACTTTAATAACGGTATTATGCTCATACAAGTGGCAGCTAATGTGGTGGGGGGGAATAAATGTGATTGAGAAATCATGATGTGATGTCGTGAAAGATGGAAAATGGTTAAGTATGGAAGTGTGAAAAGAGGAATGGAGAGTACAATATGGTAAATGCAGGATTGTGGGATGCATAACACAAGACATGGGAAATGAAAAAGGTGAAAGGGGATGACTCTCACATATGCAATGAGAAAATAGACTAAGTATGAGAAGAGGACATTATGTAGGTTGTGAAAGAGAAAGGGTCATTTTGTAGAACATGAGATTGAGAGTTGTGGGACATGAGCATGAGGGAAAAAGGTAAGTGAAAAATATGGGTGTCCCACATTTGCATTCAAAGAAATGACTAAGTATGAAAAAGGTAGAGGGTGCAATTTGGAGGATGTTGAGATAGAAGGGTCATTTTATGTGTTACGTGACTACAACACACGAGACATGGGAATTTGTGGGACAAGAATGGGTTGGTATCCCACAACAAAACTCCCGCAATGCATAAAAATGACTAAGTGTTGGGATCTTCATGAAAAGAAAAATTGACTAAGTAAAGTTACAGGGGATCGTGGATCTGTGGACCTGGGGATTTGATGGTGGCTTAATCAGCAACCCATATTTGAAAGAGGAAAATGACTAAGTAAAAAAAATACAAGGAGAAAAGAAAGTCAAGGGAAAAATACTAAGGATGGATATGTATGTACTAACATTGATCAATGAATGTAGATAAACATTCGGCTCCAACTGTGGGATAGTGACCCCCTGTGGGTTGTTGAGAATCTAGAATCTTCTTCCATTGGGAAAATGGAGTCGAAAAAGAAGAGAAAAAGGAAAAGGGAAATAAATGTAGACTGATAAAGAATATACAAAGGAGTAAAAAAAATACTATGTACAGATTTTGCTTGGGGAATTTAACAGAAGAAATGCTTAAGATATTGCCCTTTTATGGGCAAGGGTTGTATCGTTCCTTTCATATCATTCAATAAGTATGAATTGTAACCAATGACTTTCTAAATATGATATGGACCAATCCAAAGAGCTTCAAACTTCATGTGAAACAAAGGTTTCTCTTTTGCTTTGTTCCACAACAGAACCAAATGATCTTTTTGAAAATATTTTGAGGTACTTCTCTTGCCAAAGTATCTTTTGACCACTTGTTGCTGAAGAAAATAGCTGATAAATTTAATGATCAGGTCTAAGCTATAGCCATTGTATTCATAATACTTAAGACAACCACACAATAAAATTATAAGTTCAAAAAATGACAATAGACAGATCAACTTTTATTTATAATAGACTGTGCATACATATATGCTTTTCCCAGCATGGACGTGCAGGGATTATACCACCTGTACGGATCCATACATTCACAGATTGTACCCAGGGTGACCGTACAACAAAATTGTGGTTGTAATATATCTCAAATTACCTTACTCTTCTGCAAAATTACTGATAAAAAAAATGTCCATATTATTTCCAGACCTAGGTATGGCTTTGTTTTCTCTGTTGGTCGGTAGTACGATCTGTACGGAATTCGTATTGCTCATACATATTCTTCTTTCTTGTTTTATTTTGGTTCAACTTGTTAATGGCCCTGTCTCGACCTTCTTATCTCTGTTTAGTCTCCTCTTTCTATCCAGTAAGACTCAACTTAGTCTACTCCTTTTCCCTACTCAGTCTTTTATTGACTAGGTTTGTTGTTGGCCCTAGCTCGGCCTCCTTGTCCTGCTTGATAAGACCTGACTTATTCTTATATATCAGCCATGCTCGGCCACTTTCCTTCACTGGTTTTTTTTTTGTCCCTAGCTCGGCCTCTTTGACAGGTCCCTCTTGACCTAGCTCTCGACCTCCATAGGAAGTGCCTTCTTTATTAGTCGACTTGCTTAACTTCTTCAGGTAATGAGATAATGAGATTTGCTAGTTTATTTGTAACCCTAACCTTTTCTCTCATGTAATCTTGGCCCTAGGATCATCTCATCAAGATCTTAATCTAACGATGGGGACTTAATCACTCATTGAGGCAACTTAATTCACATCCAATGGTTTTGATTTAATCTTAAGTTGACTTGAGTGGTCCCCACCAACTCAAGTGTTGTCTAGACATAAGATGGGCCTCTTCCACACTACTAGACACCCCTAGTGTGGAAGAACCTGTCCGAGCTACAAACTCTAACAGTCCCTCTTAGCGAGGGAGGTACTGCCATTGGAGCTACCTCCTCCATGATCAACATCTTGAGCTATTGTTGCTCCTTCTGCATCTGGAAATCCTACTTTGTCTAGATCTAGATGTCCTGCACTGAAAGTGCCAGCTTCTCCTTCTGGATTGGAGCCACTTTCTCCTTCTGTACTTGAGTAGCTAGCTCCCTCTGCACCATAACACCCTACTCTTGTGTTGGAACTACTTGCTACTCGTACTTCAACAACCTGCTTCCTCTGCACTAGAGCACCTTGCTCCTCTATTGTGTTAGAAATTATAAATTTCTGCAGCCTTCTGCTGATCATCCAACTATGGCAACTCTTTGAGATGAGCCCCCTAGTTTCTCATTGTCGTTGGATGTCATTCTTGTCTCCCTCTAAGTCCCTGAAAGATTCTATTGTTGCTTTTCTTTGAGATCCCTCTCGAATCCCATAGCATCTAATAACAACTGGTCGGAATTGAGAACCCCCATGTCAATAGAACACTCACGGTTATGGTTACATACTTCACAATTTCATGTTCTCAATTGATCTCATCTTCCACTGCACGTAGTTGGAGGCACCATACAGTCTGTCCTCATATATGAGATTTGTATCCATCTTGCTACTTAACTCTAGCTCCTTCTAGAGACCCTTCTTAGTCCAGTACAATAAGAAGAAACCTTGGGCATGCTCCCTCTTAAACTGAACATAACGACATTCCTTAGAAATCCCCTTTCTTTAGCAAGGAAAGTCTATACTACTGTATGAAGCTTCTTGGTACTGATTGGGTTCCTTCCTTCTTCTTTTTCTTCCTGCTATGGCCCTAGCTCAACCTTTATCTGTCGTTTTCTCTACTTACATTGTTTGTACTCGACATGTATCCTTGTCCTTAAATTCTTCATTAAATCATTACACGGAATTTAGGCTCATGTACCAGGGGAAATGGCCATTTCTTACACCAAAAACACAAGGGTACACTTACTAGAACAACCTTTGTCTACTGCAGAAACCCTACTTGGTTTTTGTGCCCAATTCTGCTCAACTAAGTTGGTTGTAACAACCATTAGAGATTGATTGTAACATCTTCAAAGATTGCCTAAAAGTTGACTATATCAGCCTTCAGAACTACCCCACAATCTATTGTTAGGTTGACTGTAACAATCCCAAAACCTTGATTGTAACAGCCTCAAAATTGCGGCTAGGATGATAGGTTTGTTTTCCACCTTCTACAACCCTTATCCTTGTTGGAAGAGCCTCCTAGACTCAACAGCTTCCCTCTTATTGTGCCCAGAACACCAGTGACCCCTCAAAGATTTTCCCACGGACCTGCGACCATCCTTTTTCTAGCAGGTCGAGCCTCCAAATCCTCCAGCGGATGTCTTTCCTTGTATAATCTCCCCTTAAACTCTGCCCAAACTCTCTTTGAACATCAAAATAACCTAGCATCTAGGCTGCCCTCTTTTCTATGGTTGGATCTAGGCCACCACAACCTATCTCCAAGATATGAACTTCACATTCACACCTCTTTTTGGGGTTGTTGGAAACCTGGATTTGATACCATGAAGAAAATAACTGATAAATTTAATTATTAGGTCTAAGATACAACCATTGTATGCATAATACTTGAGACAAGCACACAATAAAATTATAAGTTCAGAAAATGACAATAGACAGAGCAACGTTTATTTATAATAGACCGTGCATACATATATATTTTTCCCAACATGGATTTTCAGGGACCATACCACCTGTACGGATCTGTACATTCACAAGTTGTACCCATGGTGACCATACAACAAAATTGTGGTTGTAATATAGCTCAAATTACCTTACTCTTTTGCAAAATTACTGATAAACAAAATGTCCATACTATTTCTAGACCTGGGTGTGGCTCTGTTTTCGCTGTTGGTTTATAGTATGATCTGTATGGAATCTGTACTGCTCGTACATATTCTTCTTTCTTGTTGTTTGTTGGTTTAGCTTGCTAATGGCCCTGTGTTGGCCTTCTTATCTCTGTTTAGTCTCCTCTTATTGTCCAGTAAGACTTGACTTAGTCTACTCCTCTGGCCTACTCGATCTCCTCTTGACTGGGTTTGATGTTGGCCCTAGCTCGACCTCCTTGTCCTACTTGACAAAACCTGACTTGGTCTTATATCGCAGCCCTGATCGACCCCTTTCATTCATTGGCTTTGTTGTTGGCCCTAGCTCGACCTCTTTGACATGTCCCTCTTGGCCTAGCTCTCGACCTCCCTAGGAAGTGCCTTCTTTCTTAGTGGACTTGCTTCACTTCTTGAGGTAATGAGATAATGAAGCTTGCTAGGTTATTTGTAACCCTATAGTTTTCTCTCATGCAATCCTGGCCCTAGGATCATCTCTTCAAGATCTTAATCTAATGGTGGGGACTTAATCACTCATTGAGGCAACTTAAGTCACATCCAATGCTTGTGATTTAATATTAAGTTGACTTGAGTGGTCCCCACCAGCTCAAGTGTTGTCCAGACATAAGATGGGCCTCTTCCACACTACTAGACACCCCTAGTGTGAAAGAACCATCTCGAGCTACAAACTCTAATAGTTTCCTTTTTTCCATCGCCATTATTGCTTGTTCTATTTGTTCTTCAAGTTTTATAAGTTCGTGATATATTTTTTGCATTTGTGATTGTTCTTCTACATATTTAATGCTTCCAATAAGAGCCAAGGGATTCAATTCCAAATGTAATGGAAATCTTGCTTCTCTTCCATACACCAGGGTGTATGAGGAATGTCCAGTACTATCATTTGGAGGAAGACGACTTTCCCATAGTGCATCTATCAATTTCTTATGCTAGTTTTTATGGTTGGCTTCAAATGTCGAGAATTTGAATTAATGTTTTGTTTTTTGACTCAGCCAAACCATTTATTTACGTGTAATAGTTGGATGATAGTCCCATGATGATTCCATATTATCCATTGAAATTTGTAAATTTTGACCTAATGAATATTCAACCATTGTCAGTTATGAACTTTTCTAGTATGCCAAATCTGGACGTGATATTTTCTTTTAGAAAATGGATCATTTGCTCTGAGTTTGCATTTATTAAAAAAATGGCTTCTTGCCACTTGGTAAAATAGTTAGTTGCAGTGATAATATAAGCATGTCCCTTACTCAATTTTGGATTTATTGGACCAATCACATCTAGGCCCCATTGTGCAAATGGTTGCTCTACAGTTATAGATTGTAACGACATTGCGACCCTCTTCATTTTTCCTGAAATTTTTTGGCATGGAATACATTTTCGAATCAATTCATAAGCATATTTGAATATAGTTGGCCAATAATAACTAGCCTGCATGATTCTGTGAGTTGTTACAACTGATGAAAAATGTCCACCACAAACCCCACTATGAAATTCCTGAAGTATTTCTCTAGACTTTGGATAATTCAAACATGTCAATAGAATTCCATCAAAATTTAAGACTAAGTATCTTTTGGATCTAGAATATTTGTTTATTTATTAGTTTGACAATTGTAGCATAATCTAGCACACACCTTTGAACAAAGTTTATTTTTCCAAAGAAAGGTTTTACTCATTTTCTTGATGTAGAAGGGTTTAGGTCATTTATTGCATTGACTCTCTCTTGATCAATATATATTCCTTCTTTGCTCATAATATGACCTAAGAGCTTTCCTTCTGTTATGGCAAACCAACACTTATTGGGATTCAAAGATATTATGTATATTATACACCTTTCAAAGACTTGTCTGAGATGCTTGATATGTATTTCTCTTAAATTTGAATGAACTATCAAGTCATCTTAGTAATTTGCCATCAATTTTCCAATTAGATCTCTGAAAGCATGGTCCATCACTCTTTGGAATGTTGCACATGTGTTCTTTAATCCAAATGGCATTCAAACATAATCATGTGTTCCCCATGGTGTTATAAATACGGTTTTTAATCAATCCTCCTCAGCTACAAGAACTTGATTATATCCTGAAAATTCATCCAACATGGACATCAGTGAAAAACCATTGACCTCTTGCAACAACTTCTCCATATTGGGGAGTGGATAGTTATCTTTAATGCTTGTTTGATTGAGATCTCTGAAATCAACACAAATAAAAATTTATCCATTGTTCTTTCTTACCACCACATGATTTGAAAGCCATTCTGGATGTCTGATTGGAAAAATTATATTAGCCCTTTTTAGTTTTTCCAACTCTATCTTCACCAGAGGCTCTATCTTGGGATTTGTCATTCTCAATTTTTGCTTAAAAGGTTTTGATCCTTCTTTGAGTGGTATAATATGCTGGAATGTGGATTTTTCATATTCTTCTAAGTCATCATAACTCTAAGCAAAGATGTCCTAGAATTCTTTAAACAATTTAGTATATTGATCAATTTCTTCAATGGTGCGACTAGTACCAGGATTTATATACTTTGAAGAATCAAGAGTGTCAATGTTGATTTTTTGTGTTTCTTGAACCTTCTTAATAGATGGTTCTTCTTTTGGATCTAGAATATTTGTTTGATCACCTCTTGTAAAAAGAGATTCCAAACTGACATAATTCTTAGGAGCGAGTACAAAATTATGATCACCAATTTCCTTTTGAGGATTTTGGATCTCTTATGAATCATCTGATAACATTGAGTCATTATCAGTGAGGAAGTTTGCAATATGTTCATCATTTTTAAAAACTTGCAAATATTCTTGATTTTCAGGTATTGAAGGACAAAATATTGTCTTTACATGAAAATTACTTTGATTCTGAGAATCATTTGAATTGAAAAGAGATGCAAATACTACCAATGAAGCAAATTTTTGATTATTTTCTCGAGGAATGAAAGAGATATTGAAAGAGTTAAAAGAATCCATGAGTTCACATACTCTTCTTGCATAATGTTTCAATTTTTCTTTCTTTATTCTGTACTTCTTCTTGATATGATTGATAACCAACTTTGAGTCACCAGTTACCACCAAATTTTCTACTTTCACTTGAAGGGAAAGAATCATTCCTTGAATCAATGCTTCATATTCAGCTTCATTATTGGTACAAGGGAATTTTAATCTGATAGCACGTGGATAGATATCGGATTGAGGACTTTTAAAAACAATACCAACTCCACTTCCAAACTTAGAACAAGTGCCATCAAATGACATTTTCCATAAACCTCGGAAACAATTTTCCTCATCTTGCTTAAATGGACTTACTTGTTTTGTATTGAAAACAACTTAATTTCCAATTCCATCATCGACATAATTTTGCATTACTTCATTTTCTTTTTTCTTAAATGATATTGGCTTTTTGTGTTATCGAGGAAATCTAAACATAGTCCCATCTTTATTTGGAAGCATCATGCAACTTCCATCATTCATTATATCCTCTAATTAATGAGCACCAATATCTTCCCAAGACAACACCATATGCTGGAGGCAAATCCACCATTATGATAGTAAAGATTGTTTTAATATAAGGGGTTGTGCTTATCCATGCACATAAATCTTTTATTTCACCATAAGCTGGGACTTTTCTTGAATCAATGGCATATATGCTTTCTCCAGTTTCACAGTATTTCATGCATTCCATTCCAAGTGCTTCCATCACTGATAGTGGCATGATGTTGCTAATGGTTCCACTATCCAACAAACAATTGTGTAATGTGAAATAATGGTTTTCTATGGATGTGTAAAATGGTGGGACTTTCCCCTCAGCCTTACTGATGAAATATCATGTTGTTACCTTGTATTCACTACAACTGCTTCTATTCTTGAATTTGTACCACCCAATATCTTCAAAATATTTTCTCTTTGTTGAGGTATCTTGACTACCTCCATGAATAATAAAGTAATTTTAAGCTTGGCTAGTTCATCAACTAGATTATAATTCATTTTCAGTGGAGTCTTTATTTGGTTAACAACTGGTTGTTGTTTTGTTGTTTCTGGAGCATCATATTTTGCTTTTTCTTTTTCAGGTTATTCCCTTGTCTTGAATTTATTTGCTTGTGTTCTAGTCTAAACACCATTATCTTGTGAAAACTCAGGATCCTCTTATTCATCAAAAATATAAAAATATGATGGACCTTCATCCATTTGTACTAATTCCAAAACTTGATATTAGTGAACATCTATTTCTTGATCAAAGTTTTCAAGATTTTCTTCTTCTACAATTTCTTCTAGCACAACAACATTGGGATTTGGAACACTAGGTGCTCTTGGTCTATGTTCTTCAATTCTATAATTTATTATTCTTTGATCATGTAATAGATCTCTCATGTTTGGATTTGGTGGAATAACATTCTCGCCTCTCTTGAGTCTAGTAATTGCATTATGCATATGTCTAATTGGTTTTCTCATCTGAGCCATCTATATATTTTGTCTTGTTTCTTGGGAAACTCCAGGGTCATTTCTAACATTAGGGGGACCCCTTGGAGAATTCCTCCCCAAATTGCTCGATTCTTAGAACTTCTAGAAACAAATTTCCTTGAGGTGATATGGACAAACTGGTCATTTGTATTTGGACTTTTCCAAGCATGATTTCAGGACCAACATTGGTTTCTAAAATGTGTTCTTCCATTTCTATTGCCTTCTAGATTGCTTCATTCAAATCGTTTATTTGCGAAGCTATGATTGCATAATTCACGTTTGAAAGCATGTCATTCTTATAACATCCAAATATGATAGGAGCATTCAGTTGTTGGTCTTCTCGGATTTGATTCAACGTCTTAAAGACTCATAAATTAAAATCCTTGATTCTTTATCCTTTTTTAAGACGGATTTGGGTAAATTGAGTAAGAAGAGTATGATATGCAATGGGTGGTGCATACATAGTCATGAACATACTTTCTAAATCATCAAATGGACCAATTGATTTAGCAGGGAGGGAAAGGTACAATTCATAGGTTGGACCTATCAAGGTTTGCAGAAAGAATTTGATCATTACATCATCATTTTCAATCAAATGCATATCACAAACACTTAAAAAATGATCCATATGTCTTTTTGGATCCATAATCCCATCACCTGAAAAGAGAGGTAAAACTCCCTAAGGTAGGGTTGGTAATGTGTGTTATTCTCCATGTAAATTGAGTGGGTTGGGCCTAGCCCTTCTTCTTGGATTTCTTTTTCTGTTATTTCTTTCTCTTTCTTCATTATGAATTTTGTTTCTTTATTCTTCTCGGTCACCCATGATTGGGATTTCACTTTTTTTGGATCTTGAACTTTTGGCAACTTCTTGAGTGGCAAGATTCTTTCTTTTACTTCTTATCAATAGACCCTTATATGATTCCATCTTTTCTTAGATTCACAATTGTCTTCTTTGTCTCAAGGCTATCTCCCTTTCTTCTTCTTGGGCAATAACTTCCCAAGTTCTTTCAAGTTCAACATGGGTCCTTGTTGTTGTTGTAATTGCTAGGTCACATAACTGGTGTAAGATACTTCTTTGATCTCTTAATCCAATTTGTATTTGGGGTTGGTTGGGTTCAGGTAAAGTCATTAAATTGTTGATCTATGAAACCAACCTTTTGTTTTCCCTAGCATGGTCACCAAAAATGTTGATCTAAAAGATTGTCTTACGGTCTTGAAGTCAACCTCACGAGGATAAATCCCCCTATGTTTTTAAAGAGGTGGTACTCCTCTATTTCAAATAACATATAAGAACAAATAAAATGCATGAGAAAGGATCATGCTTATTCTTGAAATAAATATTCACATGCAAAGAACACCTTAAAAAGGATCACAAGTATCTTGTAGAAAGAAAATATTTACAATATGTTACAAGATTATAAACCAAAAGAGTATGCAGTAAAATAGGACGACATTTCCATCGCAACATTCATCAAAGTAGAACAAAATATTCAACAAAAGGGGAAGTAAAATATGGACCACATATAACATAAAACTCTAAATGATCATTTCATTAGACACAATAAAGGTTTTGATAGAAAAACATTTGAAATCTCATGCTTAAATTCAAAGTCTTGAGAGATCAATAATGTTGTGTCCTAAACTAGTTCTTTGGGAACCTAAAAAATAATAGATGTATTTAAATAAATAAAGAGTATTGTCTTGGATTAAAAATAAAAAGATTATGTTTTTCCTTCAAAGAGGACTAGGATGGGGCTCTCATGGACCATGAAATGAAAGAGATATCTGGAAGACAAAAGAGAAACAGTCAAGGGTCAGCCTCAAGTTTCACAGATTACTGGGAATAGAAAAGGCGAAATGACAAATGATTGAAGAAGAAAGATGGAAAGGACTAGAATAAGGTCACTACTTGAACTATTGTGATGGAAATCTTCTGACTCTTTACTTGCTTGTTGAGATGTCTTTTTTAGGTGGATGTTGTTGTGCTAGAGCTGGCATAACCGTTGTAATTGTTTCATGATGATCTGGCTCAATGATCTTAACCAAATCTTTTCTTAGCCATTCTTCAATGTACTCCCTCGTCGGAGAAACCGTTATTTTGTGCTTGGTTTTTATCTCAAATAGTTCATTCTTCATTTCTCTTAAGTCAATACCTAGTTGGTGAAACGTGTCCTCGATATCATCATTATTGTTAATGTATCAGACCAACCACCTTTCAACTTCATATTCAAAGAATTCTATTGAGTCAGTAAACTCATTTGCCCATGCAACTTTTAGTGCTTCAACTTGATCCAATAGTTTCTCTTTAGACATAAGTATTGTATCCATTAATAAACTCGAGTCGTCCATTTCTTTTGTAATATCAACAAGTTTTAGGAAAAGGTCACCTCTTTTGATTTTCACAGCATCCAACTCAATCAACATTTCTCCTAAACTTTTAATTCTCTTCAATTGGCATGCATTGATTCGCTTCATTCAGATAGTAGAAGGAAGGTTTTGTTCTCTTATGTGGGTGTCACTTAAACTTGAAACTTTTGTCGCAAATGTTCCCACAAACTCCTTGTAAAAACCTTTGTCATTCTCTAGATCCTTTTGGAGACACTCTCTAAAATGCATAATCTTTGTTGAAAAACTGGTTGAGTTTTGTGCTCGCTCCCATATTTCATGGATTAAGTCTACTATTTTTTTAATTCCATCTCGAACGTATTTTCTCATGGCCAACAACAAACTAGATGAACATTTCAACTTATTGTTGCTTTCTGGGATGTCCTCTAGAGTAAGTGTTGGTTGAATTGCAGTTAATGGCTCAACAAACAATGGTTTCATAATCAGAGTTGCCTCTAATTCCTTTACTTTTTCTTTTAGAATTACATTTTCTTTTTCAATATTACAAACATATTCTTTCAGTGCATCTCTAGTTGCCTCATGAAGCTATACAAATTTTGAAGATGCAACCCCATGGAAATCAATTTTTGATTTCCATTTTTCAGACACTTTCTTGTTTTTCATGTTAACCTTCTCTATTAACATTTTTTTGGAAATTCTATTGTAGGTCGCATGATGAAGTGTTACATATTATTCTTCAAATATTTTTGGTTCTTGGGTAACCAAAGCTTCAACAATTTCTTGGGTTTCCAACAGTCATTGTTCTGACTAGTTGGGTTCTTCGATAACTTCATCTACATCCATTTCTCGGGGACTTTCTTCAATTTCATGTATATCCAATCTCAGTTTTTGGGTCTTTCTCTTTCTTTTAGCAGAGGTATGCACAATATGGGATTTTTCAATATTTTTCTTCATAGGGTCTTTGTCACTGCCATCATCTAAGTTTCAAGCAGGTGTTTTCCTTATTTCCAGACCACTACTTCTTGTTTTTTTAGGTAGGGTACTTCTCTTTGAAACACTTAGAGAATTGGGGTTTTTGTTTGTTACTTCTCTACCTTTTGTCGATAATACTCATTAGTGCTAGCTAAGTCTTCGATATCATTCAAGGCTTCATGAACTAAGGTCTTGGAGAGATTTTGATTGTTCCCTCCTCCTTCCTTAAACTATTTAGACTTAGTGAAATAAGAAGAATATCCCACCAGGGACATGTGTGCAGTAAATAGATCATTATGATCTAAAATCTCAACGCATTCAGCTTCTTTCAAGCCAAGTTGGACAAATTGTCCTACAAATTCATCCAAATGAGAGATATACTTTACAACTTCTCCAACTCTCCATGGAAATGGGATGAACTACTTTTTTTCCTTTTTCATTAAAGAAGTGTGCCCAGTACTTGTATTGTCTGCATACTTCGACAGTGTCTGTCGGATACATAGAGAGGGAGCAAAAGGGGTTTCTCTTGAAAACCAAATAATCTTACAACACAAAAATCTTTTGTAGTCTCAAAATTTCCTTTCTCTGAGAGAAAGGATGAAGCCTCAAGTGACAGTCTCAATGTGTTAGGGCCAAAGATTAATTTTTTAAATTCAAAACTAAAAAATTTGTTTACCGGGTAGAAATTATATTGATCCTTGTGGCTCCATAAGGTTGGATACCAGACAGAGACTGGTTCCACCTTGAAGTCGATAGTCCTTTCCCCCGACACGTATTCATAGATGTGGCAGTAGGCTATGGTAAATATCAAATAAGATGTCATGTAGAATATTTGGGTTCTTTTCAAACCACCCAGTTGAAATGAAATTTCATTTGAAATAATCCGACTCCAATCAACTAAGGCATCCTCATGCACAACAAAGTGAAGAATATAAATAATATTTTTCAGCACAGAGGTCATGGAATCCAGTCCAATTATACAGGAAAACAACCAGGTGAATTCTTTGTAGGGATATTCTAAAGAAATTACCTCAATCGTAGCAGTATTGGTATAAGCTCTTAGGTCAGCCAGATATTTCTCGAGGAGCTCTACTCCTCTTCTATGTTCCTTAAGAAATTTGTTGGCTTCCTCATTTTAAGCTGCATGGTGGGTCTTGGGAGTCATAGCATTCTTGTGAAGATTAAAGGAGCCAAATAAATGGATTGATTCCCCTGAACTCGAATTGTTCTTCTTTCTGTATCAAATTTGTCTGCACACCAGAGAACTAACTCTTTGAAATTTGTCACCTTAGGCACACAGCCAGCTGGAGCTATGCCTAAACTCCAAACTTGGTTTGTTTCCTTCTCAGTGGGATGGAGAGCCTTGTACCACTTCTAATCTTGCAACCACTGGAACTCATGGTCTTCACGTCAAAGAGTATTTAGTGTATCTCCACAATACAAATACTTTCTCCGACTTGACATAATTTACATTGATTTCTATTCTTACCAATAATTGGCACTATTGTCAATATAACCTTTTACAACATGGAATATTAATTCTTTATTCAATTTACCATGCATTGCCTTGATTATTAACCACCATAGCTCTTTTTTCAAAGTTGACAACTTGCATGGTGTAACACCCTATTTTCCCCCATAATTGTAATTATGCTAAGACTTCATATAATATGATTATGAAGCTTGTAAGTATGTTTTGATTAATGAAAAACACCAGAAAATTGACTAAGAGGGAAAATCCTTGAGATTAGTAGCCATTATGTCACAAGAGGTAGCCGATGGATGAGGTGCATTGATGAGGTGGAGTGGAGAAGCTTCAATGAAGAAAACATGAATCTTGCTTAACACTTCAACCTACACCTGCAAATTGAACACACCACCTGCTCACATACTTGAAACTACAAGAGACCACGTGAACTGTTAATGAAGGAACTCGATTGGTGGTTGAGGCAGTTAATATTGCTGACAATCCTGATCTATTGAGGAGACAAGGGGTCAACTAAATAACCTGACGAACATGACACCCACGGTTTTCCCTTTCAGGATTACAGACCCCAGATATCATGTTATGTCTGGAAGAAGTCATGGGAATCCCAAGGGATTGGTGCAAGAAGAGGCCAAAGGTGGAAAATCATCACAAGACGAGCAGGGAAGGAACAAAAGAGGAGGAAGAGATGCATAGGTGAATGACACATTGAACAAAGGCACAATGCAAAGAAGAGGAGAAATTGGCCGAGAGCTTTCCTTGAAGAAAATAGGAAGCTCATCCCAAAGATTTATGATCATTCTGAAACGGAGAAGACCCAGATCTATATTGGAGTGATAGAGGGTTGCATCTTGGTATCTATTAGATAGGAACCGACACTGGTAAGGGGAGGTCATTGAGGGACTATGTTGCAGAGAAGGGGCTCCCTTGTCTAGAGGAAATCTAGTTGGGAAGGTACCTGATAAACCTGTGGAATCCTTGAGCTCAGTGGGAAGGGAGAAACTTCTATTGTTATCAGTGTAGGAAGGAGAGTAACCTTCCTAGATCATTATGAGCTTGAGAAACAACTTAATCGTTTCTCCTTGTGATATCATGGATTGGCACGAGGGTGGCTTGATGTAGGAAGGTACTCTGCAACATAGCCTAAGGTTGGGAGGAAAGACATCCTCTCTCATTTGGTTGGTTGTGGACAATTCCCTAAACAAACAAGTGTTTAATTTGACCTATTTAATGTGTGTTGATGATGTAAACATGTGGTTTTGTGATTTAAAAAGGGAAATATGAATGTATGTAAATATCAAATTGAATTCCCAAGTAAAATGGAATATGATTGTTTGCTTTCATTGTTTAATCTGTTAACTCGTGAAAATAAACCAAGTAGGGGTAGTCTATATCTTGAGGATCTTGCAGCTTAGGAGGAAAGCTTGAAAAACATGGACAAAATCTTCATTTGGAGAGTGAATTGAGAACCCTGACATTCAAAGGGTTTTATAGGGGTCAAGGAGGCTTGTTCCCTAAGGGAATCTCTTATTCCTGAGTGGAAAGTTTACAGGATATGAAAACAATGTTTACCCAAGACTGGAAGAGGGAATACTTTGGTCTATGGGAGAGGTCTCTGTGTAGTTCGGAGAGTTTTAACCCCTTGAATCTTCCACCTGTCTTGAATGGAAAGCTTGCAGGATATGCAAACTTCATCCCAAGGAATCAAGATGGCCTTAGTTGGTCTTAGGGTAGTTCCAGAACTATTGGAGATCTAGAAAACCCTTGAAATTGGATAAGTCCCGATTTTGGACCTTTATCCACTAGAAAACCATGTGTTTGAGTCGAGGGAGATTTCAATCGTTGATTCAGCGTGGTGAATGGATCTCAACCTTACATCAAAAGGTGAGGTCGTTGGAAGTTCTGAGTTGAGAATTAAAGAGAAAGGTTTTGACGATGAAGAAGCCCCAGAGCCATCGACAATCCTCGATTTGGTGTGATGGGAAGATTGGGAGAGTTCGTCAAGAGGCTTAAGTGTTAAAGAGACCAAGGAAAGGAGCGAGAAGCTCCGACAATGACAAGGGAGTGATGACAATGACAAAGGCTTAGGAAAGAATGAGAATCGTCGATTGATACATGGGCAAGATTAAATATTAGCCATAGAATTGTGTGGGTTTCGCTTAAGCAAGGAAAAAGGGAGAGTGATGTCATGCTAACAGGGGTGCCAACATGGTAGCTAGTGTGCATTGAGGGGTGACACGTGTTGAAATCTTAATGGTTGATGGGACGAAAGTGGTCTCGGAGGGAGTGGAAGTCCTTAGGTCTTTGCTTTAACCCTATCGATCAGATCTATAAGCCAATAAATCCCAGTCGTTCGTTAGAAGATGGTGAACAAAGGTCTGAGGTGAGGCCAGGAGATTGAGCTGACGACGAAGAGGATCTCAAGGTCAAACAATAGTCATTGATTGGTGAAGAAGTGAGATGAAATATCAAACGTGGATCTGTGTATTTCCCACCTTTTCACCCTAGAAGAGGTTAAAGGAGCGGGTGTTTTTCATCGCACAAGTTAGAGGCACCGATGCGATCGAAGATGTTAGATTTCAAAGATCAAGAGCCGTCAGATCTGGGATTGAATTCCGCTAGAGATTTCGTCGACAAAAATTTAGGGTTGGGGTGATGCACAACTCCTAAGGTGTTGAACCCCGACGATGACGAAGATAAGACCAAGTAATCGAAGTCATTAATATGGAATGCCCAATGGGCCATGTGCCAGGTGCCATGCAATATTTTAATTTATTACAACATTGAATGGAACGAGTAGTAGAGTGTCGTGTGGATGCCACGTGGTAATGAGGTGGATTTGATAGTTGAAAGCCAGAAAACTTTGGAAGACTATAACTTTCGAGTTAGAGCTCAATTTTGAGCATGGGTACAATCATTTGAAAGCTCACAGTGAACAAAGTTCATCTACAAGGATTCCCTAGAGAGCTGAGACACTTGATGAAGGTAGATTTTTGATACCCCATCATCCTAAGTAAGTATTAGGGGGTCGAGTGTGTTATAGAGTGGTATCAGAGCATAGTTCAAACTCTAGGCTTGGATGGGTCACCAAGGCCACTTAAAATTGTTTAAGAAATATTTTATTATGCCAAGATTGCATGCTATGATGTTGGTATATGTAAGGGATAACAATGTTTCAGTGTTTTAGCACGTAGGAAGTACCGAAATGAAAGAAAAAGTGAATGGTGCAGCACAACATGGAAGACACATCACATTTTAGATATGAGAAATGTTATGGTTGGAGGGACAGAGAAACCCCTCTCGATATAGTGGTAACTATCAGAAGTCTGAAGGTAGATAATGAGAGGCTCATGAGAGCTCAGGCTAAACAGGCACAACTGAATGCAGTGCTACTATAGAGCTTGTCTAAAATTCAGAATCATCTACAATAGGGCCCTAGTAATGCAAAGTTGCAGCAATCAGAGAGGCTGAAAACCCCTTTTGATGCCCAAAAGCACAGATTTTCACATAGAAACGTGGGAAGGAGTTCTTCAAAGAAAAGGCATCGAAATCTTTAGAAGATTAAATCTGGTGGAATTATTTCCACAAAGTCATCCAACAGGAAGATTTATTCCGAAGAGATGTCCAACGATGACACTAGATCAAGTGTTCCGAGGAAAATGAAGAGACATTCACAAAGTTATCTAACTAAATAATTCAAGAAGGCTAAACTACCTACCTTCAATGGAGAAATTAAGAAGGGATAAGAAGTCAAAGCTTGGTTGTTGGGTTTGAAGAAGTACTTTCAAGTACACCATTATTCTGAAAACACCGAGGCAAGGATTGCCATCTTCAACCTGAATGGAGGAGCTTCCATGTGGTGGGAAGATCTACAGGAGCTCAAAGGATTGAAGGAAAGAAAACTTACCTAGAAGCAGTTTGAGAAGTACTTCAGGAAAGCATATCTATCTAAGAAGTACTATGATGACAAAATTAAGCAATTCCATGAGCATAAGTTGGGGGAACTTACCCTGGATGCCTACGCCAAAATATTTAGGGAGTTGTTGAGGTATGTTCCTTACCTCAAGGATGAGAAATAAAGAGTGTATCTTTTTCTCAGTGGATTGCCATAGTCCTACCGGGACAAAATTGAAATTGATAAGACAAAGACATTGGAGGACACTATAAGGAAGGATAAGTGTTGCTATGAACAATCTAAACATAAGCAGGAGCCTTCTAAAGACTATAAAAAAGAGGATTTAAATCGTTTACGTACAAGAATCAAAAGAAGGGTGCATAGTTTGGTCAGCCAAGTAGAAGTGTGCATCAACAGAAGTTTCCATCTCAAAGTGGAAATAGACCAACATATCATGCAAGAGAAAAAGTAGAGGAACCAAAGAAAGAGCCTCTACAGTGTTGGGGTTGTGGGGAACCACATTTGTTGAGGGATTGTCCTCACAAACAACTTGACAACAAGAAATTTTATCATGTGCAATAATCAACCACAATCAATGATGTGGCCAGAAGTGTGCCAAGGATATATGCAGCTGTGGAAAATCGACAAGTAGACCACCAAGTTTTTGTAGTGGATCTCGAAGGTATAATTACCAAGCAACCCATTTATATTTTAGTTGACCCTAGATCTAATCTTAGTTGTGTCTCACATCAATCTGTTGAAGCATGTGCCATACAGAGAAAGAAACCTACAAAGGCATGGTTAGTCCAATTAGCCACATGAACTAAGATAAAAGTGGTTGAGGTCATAGAAAACTGTCCATTTGAGATAAGTGGATTGTGTATGTGAGTAGCCTTTAATATCCTACCTTTAGGATCATACAACATACTACTAGGCATGGATTGGCTAGCTGCCCACAAGGAAAAACTAAAATGTTATGAGAAAACTTTGGAATGTGAAGATGAAGAAATCAATGCAAGCATTTTGCAAGGCATTCGAAAACCAATTTCAGTTAGGAAAATATTAGTGTTGCAACTTAAGAAGTTCAGTCGAAAAGGGTGTCCCTTGTATGTTATACAAGTGCTTAACTTAGCAAAAAGAAAGGAGTTGAAGGCCAAAGATCACCCTATGTTGTGGGAGTTTAAGGATGTGTTTCTAGAGGAGGAGCATGTACTACCTCCAAAGAGAGATCTCAATTTTTCAATAGATTTTGTACTAGGCGTGGTACCAACATCAAAAGTACCCTACAGATTGAGAACACCAAAATTGGTGGAGTTGAAGGTCCAACTAAAGGATATGTTAGACAAAGGTTACATCAGGCCGAGTGTATCCCCATGGGGAGCACCAACCTTGTTTGTAAAGAAGAAGGATGGTACCTTGAGATTGTGTATTGACTACATGAAACTGAACAAGATTACCATTAAGAACAAGTATCCATTACCCAAGATTGATGATCTATTTGATCAACTCAGGTGAGTTGCAGTCTTCTCTAAGATTGATTTAAGGTCTGGATATCATCAAGTTAGGATGAAGGATGAGGACATCCATAAGAAAACCTTTAGAACACGGTATGGACACTATGAGTTTGTAGTGGTGTCATTTGGGCTTAAAAATGCACCAGCCACTTTCATGTGTTTAATGAATAGTGTGCTCAACTAATATCTAGACAAGTTTGTCCTAGTGTTCGTAGACAATATATTGTTGTATTCCAAGACTAGAGAAGAGCATGAAGAGCATATCAAGATGGTGTTATATGTGTTGAGGGAGCACCAAATTTATGCTAAGTTTATCAAGTGTGATTTATTTCATAAGGAAATCCAATATTTAGGCCACATAATCACAATAGAAGGAGTGGCCACATAATCTCAGTAGAAGGAGTGGGAGTAGACCCTGAAAAGATCAAGGCAATCATGGATTGTCCTGCCCCTAGGAATGTGGCAGAGGTAAGATATTTCATGGGACTAGCTGAGTATTACATAATGTTCATAAAGGGATTCTCCAAGATCAATAATCCCATTACTTCATTGCAGAGAAAGGGGAAGAAATTTGTGTGGTCACTAAAATGTGAGGGCAACTTTCAGCAGCTGAAGCATCTTTTGAATAATGTCCCTGTTTTGAAAATTGCAGACCCTAAGAAGGATTTCTTTGTTTGTATCGATGCTTGCAAAGAAGGATTCGATGGAGTGCTTATGTAAGAAGGGCAAGCGATCTGTAATGAGTCAAGAAAGCTAAATGAGCATGAGCAGAAGTATGTCACTCACGATGCTATAGCGGGAAAACCCCCTATGGACTACACTAGGGTTCAACATGTAGGCAGAGCTAACCGTCTAAAGTCTCCTACTCTTTAAAAACTACCCTGACAATACCCCACATTCATGCATAAAATACAAAGTATAAGGATCCGGTAATTCTACCTTAAACTCTGCGTCCGGTGTCGATCCTTTTGCATTCGGTTGTTCCTCGACTACAAATCTCCTCCCAAGGCCGACCTGTATTCATAAGCATACAAACAAAGAACTACAAACATGTATCTTATATATGAATTAGTGGGTTAGCTGTCATAATAAAATGTAAATCAAACATAAATATTGAACACATCATATGGCAAGACAGAAAAAGTACTTCTTTATATTAATCTCACAAAGTCACTTACAAATGAGATCAACGACTGCTCCTCGAACCTGGCCCGGGCTCCTCTTCAACAAGCTGCAACTGCTTCCACGTATCTTTCTCCTCTCACAATTCTCTCTAGGGAAATGGCATAAGCTTATGAATGAGGAAAAAGGCAAGCATAGGGAATTCTGGCTCAAAACTCACAATGTGGCTGCAAATTCTTGGGGCAAGGGGGGAAAGTGAAATGGGAAGAGATTCATTATTCTTATGCTTAGCTTTGGAATGAGACCCCAACACCTCATTTTATATGACAAAAAGGATGGTTATTCGGTTGGGTGACAGGCTATAGGCGGTGGGACAGTTGGAAAACTACCCAATAGCCCGTAATCTCAACGATTTCCTTGCAACTTTTTAATTTTTACAACTTTTGTGAGTATACGTGGGCTGTAATGGTGCAACTAGCATACGTACGCCAGTTATAATGGTGTAGAAAGCGTGTGTATGTAGGCAGTAATGGTGCAGGGCACGTACATCTTCAAAAATGTGTTTTTTAAGAAGAGTTGCTCAGTGATGGCTTGGAAAAAATAGAAAGTAAGATGGTCTGATGCCAGGTATGCATGTATGATGCAATTTAGGGTTATAACACACGATCTAGAACTGGCATCAATTGTTAAGCCCCAATATTGTCTCATTACCCCTTAATTGGGGCATATTATATTAGTAATGTTATTTTATTTATGTTAGCTTTAGGCCATTAGTTGTAATTATACCTCCTAGTCTCCTATATATACCAAGGAGACATTTTCATTTTGAA
>SNQJ01S0025882.1:236888-254811 GCA_010110895.2 Picea sitchensis
CTCATGGAGTTGAATCTCCATCTCATGCAACTTTGCAAGAAGCTGGTCTTTCTCCTCCTTCATGGCCATCAACTGCTCTTCAAGGGAAATGTTCACATTTCTGTCTTCACACATCTCTTTCATCAAATCTCTCATAGTTAGAATTTCCTCTTTGTCAAAGAATTTAGATAATGAAGATGTATGAAAACTATCAATGCTTGAAGCTTCCTCCATCCTTGCAAGATATCAAACTTCAACACAAAACTTGCACAAAGACCAACAGCTAAATCTCAAGCTATCAATGGCAAACACATGAGCAAAACAAACTATGCTCTGATACCACCTGTTATGAAAATAGAAGGCTGACTTGTTATGTTATGCAAGCACCCTCTACTTCATTAAAATTAAACTTTACATGACCTTGCTTCATGTGTTAAAATATGCAAGATAAACTTATGTATTAAATTCATGTATCTTCTTGTAAATGCTTATGTGTGAGGATATGTTCTTTTAAATGGTTAAATATGCACTTTCAATAAATACACAACAACATAACTTGTAGCAAATAAACCATCAAACTCACAACAAGAACAAGCTGATAAAGGAGTTCACCCCCCTCCGGGCTACATCTCCTTGAGCCTCCATCAATGGACTTGGCTCTCTGGGATTAATTAGTCAAAAGTTCTTTTACAAGTTGCTGCTCAACTCCAATGGAAAAACAGATTGTACCATTGGGATCAGAACACATAAAAACCCAAAAAATGACTAATAGAACTCTGAAAACGGATCATGGCTCATCCGGGCATGACCTCTCCTACATGTGGCCATAAGCTTTCCTGAGCTTCTCTTTGGCAAAAACACCTGTAAAAGTCCTCAACAGCCTCTGAAACCTGTCCCAATGTGTTCAGAGCATAACAATTAGCCAAAAATGATTATTCAATCACAGAAAACAAACATAGGCTCACCAAACCATGTCCTTGATCAATGAGGGCTTCAAGCTCCCTGAAGCTTGTTGAAACTTCAATGGCTAAATTCCTGCAAAAGAAGTCTTCAAATGGCCTTGATAACAATGCCAATAGATTCAGGACGTCCAAAAACCCCTAGCTGGGCTTTTACGACACCTCAATCGGCCAAAAGATGAATAAGTTAGGCCTCCTCCATTTTCCTCCTTCAAGCTTGTTGTCACTGGTTCTACAAAATGCACCCTTCTTGAATGAACCTGGCACACACGCAATATATGGCGTGAAAACCCAGCACCGGGCGCAACCGCGCCAACGGTGCAAACTGTAGGACAGTTATGGGCGCGCCAGCCCCTAACCGCCTAGCACCTAGGCACGTGAGCCATCCATACGACCGCGCATATATACATATAAAAGGGCTAGGGGTTAAAACCCAAGTCACATGGAAAGGCGCCATGGGACCAGGCGCGCGGACCGTTGAAAATCTTTAACCAACGCACATACAACAGGTCATATGATAGTCGTCCATACGACCGGAGCTTTGGTTATAGGTTAACATTCTCGCGTGTTATATATAAACGGTCACATGTATGTAGAACAATATGACCGCGGGTCGGGACTAAGCCCCGGCCCGACCCCTCACCATATATACAAACATGTTAATTCAAATACAAAAGAGTTCGTATACATTACAACACATAACGTGTGGTCCGTTGGTCGGACGAACTTTTTGAAGGCGTTGTTTCAGTGGGGAGGTCCGGGGGTTGAACCCCACGGACTCCAACATGTTTTTAACAAACAAACCAAATAGGCCAATAAAGGGGTGCCACGTGGCAGCCCATGACTAGGCCACGTGGCACCACGCCATTTGACCATAAGATGCCACGTGTCACAAACTGATTCGACCAACTACCAGCCAATCAAACTGCCACATAACTTTTGCCACGTCATCGTATGGATTCTGCCACGTCACATGTACGACCTCTGCCATGTCAACTTGTATGGACTGCCCAGTCAGCGTCCTTTTTTTTGCCTGTTTGACAATTCGAACAGATCGCAATATATCTCGCTCCCGACGTCCGTTTGAGACGAAATGAGTTGCGTTGGGTTCGTGACAACGAGGGCTACGCTCACGTTCGTTTTGAGGCAATTCCGAGAACGTTGATTTTTGAGCTAAAATTTGACCCCTGGTCCAAATTTTGATCACAAAAGATGGTAACAACTGTAAGGAAATTGTATTACTAGCCTAGAATGAAACATGACTTTGTTGAATACATTGTGAAGTGTCTTGAGTTTCAACAGGTGAATGTTGAACCCAAGCATCTTGTAGGATTGTTGCACCCTTTGCAAATCCCAGAATGGAAATGGGAGACAATCTCCATGGACTTTGTTACTGGTTTACCAAAAAAAGTAAGCAACATGATGCAATCATGGTTTTAGTAGATAAGTTGAGCAAGGCAACTCATTTCATCCCTATTAAATCTACTTTCAAGGCCATATACATTGCTAATGTTTTTATGAAGGAAATTTTCAGATTGCATGGTCTACCCAAGACCATAATCTCAGGCAGAGATGCTAAGTTCACCTCAAGTTTTTGGAAAAGCTTGTTTGCAGGCTTGGGAACACAGTTAGCATACCTACCCTCCTCAAACATATTGTTAGACTGAAAGAGTGAACAAAGTGTTACAAGACATGTTAAGGATGCATGTCATGCATCAACCCAAGTAGTGGGAAGAATGTCTACCTCTGGTAGAGTTCACCTATAACAATGGTTATCATGAATCATTGAAGATGATCCCATTTGAGGTTCTCTATGGTAGAAGGTGCGTAGTTCCAATTAGTTGGGACAATCCAGTGGATATGATTACACTTGGACCAAAATTTTTGAAGGAAATGGAACAAGCAAAGATTAAGATAAGGAAAAATCTAAAGGTATCCCAAGATAAGAAAAATAGTTATGTAGACAATAAGATAACTCATAAAGAGTTCAAGGTGGGAGATCATGTATATCTCCGAGTAAAGCCCAAAAGGAGTTCCCTGAGAATGGAGACATCTGCTAAGTTGGCACCCCGCTATTGTGGACCATTTGAAGTCCTGGAAAGAGTGGGGCCGGTAGCATATAGACTTGCTTTACTGCCTACTATTAAAGCTCAAAATGTATTCCACATATCCTTGTTGAAGGAATATATTCATGATTCTAATCATTTTATTGATTGGACTGTGATACAGGTGGAACCAGAGGGAGAATTCCAGCTTGAACTTCAATGCATCCTAGACATGAGAGAAACAATTCTTCAGAACCAAGCCATCGTGCGGGTCAAGGTGCAATGGAAGCACATTGGAGCAAATGAGGCTACATGGGAGTTAGAAGATGCCATGAGAATGATATACTCATTTTTGTTTTCTGTATGTGTGTATATATGGTACTTTAAACACCAAGGATGATGTTTCTTTAAAGAGGGAGGGGAATGTAACACCCCATTCCCCCCCATAATTTTAATTATGCTAAGAGTTCATATAATATGATTATGAAGCTTGTAATTATGTTGTGATTAAAGAAAAACACCTGACAACCGACTGAGAGGAAAAACACTTGAGAGTACTAGCCATGATGTCACAAGTGGGAACTGATGGAGTGAGATGGATGAGGTGGATCAATGAGGTGGAGAAGCTTCAATGAAGAAAACATGAAGCTTGATTAACACTTCATCCTACACCTGCAAATTGAATACACCACATGCTCATGTACTTGAAACTGCAAGAAACCATGTGAATTGTTAATTAAGGAACCAAATTGGAGGTTGAGGCAATTAATACTGCTGACAATCTTGATCTCTTGAGGAGATGAGAGGTCAATTGAATAACCTAATGAAAAAGACACCCACAAATTTTCCCTTTCAAGATTATGTACCCCAAAGATTTATGATCATCCTGAAATAAAGAAGACCTGGATCCAAATTAGAGCGATAAAGGGTTGCAACTTAGTATCTACTGGACATAAATTGAAACTGGTAAGGGGAGGTCGCCTAGGGACTGTGTAGCAAAGAAGGGGCTCCCTTGTGCATAGGAAATCTAGTTGGGAAGGTACCTGATAAACCTGTGGAAGCCCTGAGCTTAGTGGGAAGGGGGAAACTTCTACAATTGTCAGTGGAGGAAGGAGAATAGCCTTCCTGAATCATTCTGAGCTTGAGAACTAGCTGAATCATTTCCCCTTGTGATATCATGGCTTGGCATGGGGTGGCTTGTTGTAGGAAGGTACTCTACAACATAGCCTAAGGTTGGGAGGAAAGGCATGCTCTCTCAGTTAGTTGGTTGTTGATAATTCCCTGAACAAATAAGTGTTTAATTTGACCTATTTAATGTGTGTTGATGGTGTAAACATGTGGTTTTGTGATTTAAAAAGGGAAATATGAATGCATGTAAATATCAAATTGAATTCTCGAGTAAAATGGAATATGCTTGTTTGACTTCACTGTTTAATCTATTAACTCATGAAAATAAGCCAAGTTGGGGTAGTCTATATCCTTGAGGATCTTGCAACTTAGGAGGAAAGCTTGCAAGACATGGACACAATCTTCATTTGGAGAGTGACTTGAGCACCCTGAAATTCAAATGGTTTTATAGGGGTCAAGGAACCTTGTGCCCTGAGGGAATCTCTTGTTCCTGAGTGGAAAGTTTACAGGATATGAACAAAATCTTTACCCAATATTAATGGCAGAGGGAATACTTTGGTGTGTGGGGGAGGTCTCTATGTAGTTCAAGGAATTTTAACCCATTCAATCTTCCACCTGTCTTGAATGGAAAGATTACAAGATATGCAAACTTCATCCCAAGGAAGAAAGAGGGCCTTAGTTGGTCTTAGGGTAGTTCCCGAACTCTTGGAGATCTATAAAACCCTTGAAGAACCCTTGAAATTGGCTAAGTCTTGATTCCAGACCTTTATCCAGTGGAAAACCCCGTGTTTGAGTCGAGGCAGACTACAGTCATCGATTTGACATGGTGAATGGATCTCAGCCTTACATTGAAAGGTGAGGTTGTCGAAATTTCTGAGTCGAGAAGTAGAGAGAAAGGGTTTGACGATGAAGAAGCCCCAGAGTCATCGACAACCGTCGATTTGGTGTGATAGGACGACTGGGATAGTTCATTAGGAGGCCGAGGCATTAAAGAGATTGAGGAAAGGAGTGAGAAGCTCTGACGACAACAAGAGAGTGCCAACAATGATGAAGGCTTGGGAAAGAACGATAATCGTCGATTGGTACATGGGTGAGATTCAATCTCAGCCATAAAATGTCGTGGGTCCCGCTTAAGAGAGGAAAAAGGGAGAGTGATGTCATGCTAACGAGGGTGCCAACATGGAAGCTAGCATGCCTTGAGGGATGATGCATGTCGACAGTTGAATCGTCGATGGGACGAGAGTGGTCCCGAAGGGAGTGGAAGATCTTAGGTATTTGCTTCAAACTTGGCCATTGGATCTATAGGTTGATAGATCCCAACCGTTTGTTGGAAGATGGAAGACATAGATCTAGGTTGATGCCATGAGATTGAGTCGATGACAAAGAGGACCTCAAGGTCAAATGACAATTGTTGATCGACGAAGAGGCAAGACAAAATCTCAGTCGTGGATCTGTGTAGGTCCCACCTGTTCACCCTAGAAGAGGTTAAAGGAAGGGGTGTTATTTGCCACACAATTTAGAGGCACTGATTTGATCAAAGTCGTTAGATGTCAAAGATGAGATTCGTAAGATCTTGGATTAAATTTTGCTAGAGAGTTCATCATTGGAACTTGAGGGTTGGGGTGACGCACAACTTCTAAGGAGTCGAACCTCAACGACGACAAAGATAGGCCCAAGTGAATGGAGCTGTTAATTTGGAATGCTTTATGGGCCAGTTGGTAGGTGCCATGCCATGTTTTAATTTAGTGCCACGTCGAATGGCACAAGTGGCAGAGAGCCGCGTGGATTCTATGTGGCAGTGAGGTGGATTTGATCGTTGAAAGCCCAAAAACTTTGGAAGACTGTAACTTTCAATTTAGAGCTCGATTTTGAGCATGGGTACAATCGTTGGAAAGATTCCAACGAGCAAAATTCGTCTATGAGGATTCCCTAGAGAGTTGAGACACTTGATGAAGGTAGAGTTTTGAAACCCCATCAGCCTAAGTAAGGATTAGGGGGTCAGGTGCGTTACACACGATTAGATTTAGAATTTATTACAAAGCTTTACGAAATCTTCACCATTTTAATAATGATATTATGTTCACACAAGTGGTGGCTGACGTGGTGGGGGAAAATAAATGCGATCGAGAAATGGTGATGTGATGTCGTGGAAGATGGAAAATGGTTAAGTATGAAAGTGCGAAAAGGGGAATGGAGAGTGCAATATGGTAAATGGGGGATTGCAAGATGTCGGATACAAAACATGGGAAATGAAAAAGGTGAAAGGGGACGATTCCCGCATCCGCAATGAGAAAATAGACTAAGTATGAGAAGAGGATGTTATGCAGATCACGAAAGTGAAAGGGTCGTTTTGTAGAACACGATATTGCGGGTTGCGAGACACGAGCACGAGGGAAAAAGGTTATTGGAAAAGACGGGTGTCCTGCATCCGCATTCAAAGAAAGGACTAAGAATGAAAAATGTAGAGGGTGCAATTTGGAGGACATATAGATAGAAGGGTCATTCTGTGTGTTGTGCGATTGTGAGACACGGGGCATGGGGATTTGTGGGACATGAATGGGTTGGTCTCTTGCAACAAAATTTCCACATTGCATAAAAACGACTAAGTGTTGGGATTGCATGAAAAGAAAAATTGTCCAAGTAAAGTTAAATGGGTTTGCAGACCTAAGGATTTGATGGTGGCCTGATCCACAACCCGCATTTGAAAGAGGAAAACGACCAAGTAAAGAAAATATGAGGAGTAAATAAAAACAAAGGAAAAAGACTAAGAATGGATATGTATGTACTAATGTTGATCAACTAATGTAGATCAACAAGTTTCTTTGAACTTTTAAGTCTTTTCCAAAACAATTACTCTTCACGAATTTGACTCAAAACATTCTTGACTTTGATTTTAATTCAAAAATAAAAGGTCCTATAAACAAAACAAGTCTTGATGCATTTTTTTAAATCCATTAAAAAAACAAAATAATAATATAATAAAATAAATCACAAAATCTCATCTTAATTACCAATCTTTTGCTCATATTAATTACCTTTTAATTCTGGCTTAATAAATATAAAAATAAAAGTAAAAAATATCTAACATTAATATTATTTTTCTTTGAAACTTCTTATAATATATAATAACTATGAAGTCCTAAGATTTTATTATCAAAGCTTTTAACATGCTTGAGTATAATGCTAAAGTTTTCTAATATCAATATCAATATCTATTATCATACTTAAAATACTACCAAGTACTAAAATTTTATTATCGAGGCTTTTAACATGCTTGAGTATAATGCTATAGTTTTCTATCATCAATATCTACTAACATACTTAAAATGATTGCATTAAATCTAATATTAACCGAAATGGCCATCAACTTTGACTATTATGCTTAAAAATATCATTACATTATATATAATGTTAAACGAAATTGATATTCCTAAATTAATATATAATACCTTCATTCATGTAATATTAATATATTAAAGTGTTTAATATCGGAGATGTATATTCATTGAAAGGACAAGGTTGGTGTGGTTGATATATAATGTTAAACTAAATTGCTAATCCTTAAAGTGATATATAATACCTTTATTAGTTTCGATTTTTTTTGTTTTTAGATGAAAAATCGCTCAAAAATTATATTGATTATTATTAATTTCGACCTGCGACAAGGGACTCTAGCAATTACTTGGTGGTCAACGACCATTCACCGCTTATTACTTGGTGCGTTCTGCATTTTAGTTGATATGTTTTGCTATGATCTCCAAAACACAATATTCAATGTCCAAAGTTTCCTTCAACCATCTCTAAACTTATGTGGAAATGATATATTAATTTTATTTATTTTAAAAATAAAAATTATGTATTTATTTATAAAATTTCAAAAACTGAATTTTTGATTGGTTAATAGCCATGTGATATGACTATATTTCCATGGTGTAGACGAATATGTTTTAGCTAATTGTCAGTATTAATAAGTCATTTAAAAATAAATAAAATTTATTGGCCACTTTCCCGGCTCTGACACTATGGCTTGACACTGCAATTGAATGCTCTGACAGTCTGTAATTGAATGTCTAAAAATACAATTGAAGTTCTAAATACCATGTTGCAGGTTCTTGGGAAGGGAAAGACATTCCACTCGATAGCCTTCTTGGGAAGGGAAGGACATTCCACTCGACAATCTGCATGCTCCACCACTTGCAAAACATAAGGTACATCGCGACCTTCAAAACTTAACTTACAAAAGATGGAAAAACAATTCCATTCTATGAAAGATAGAATATTACCCTAAAGGGAGAGATGCATAAACAATAAATGACCAGTAATCCTCGCCATCTAATTCGAGCCATGGTGAAAGGCTGCTGTTGAAAATCTGTTATGAATTTTGATTGAATGTTATCGGTATTGTTATTGTCTTCATTATTGTCTTCATTAGCTAGAAAAAACTCTGAAAAATCCAATTAGTTACAACATATGAATGTATATTATGAATTGTATTAACGTACCTTGCATTTTTTAGTAGGGACCCAGTTGAAACAACTACTCTATGAATAGTTGAAGGAAGTTGAAGGACTACAACTACTCAATGAATCACTGAAGCAATAAATGTGTGAATTCCCACTTACATATCATCATCATGATATTCAACTAGTGTATTTTGGTAAAATACAGTAACTCATTAGCGTACTTGTAATTGATATCTTCTTGTGGAAAATTATCCTCTAATTGTTGTGTTCTTGTGTAAAATTATCCCAATTGTAGATTTGTACCAGATTGACCTTGCAGATTTGTATCATACTAACCCAAAGAATTTTTCCTAAGACTTTTATCTATGGAGTCTCCACCCTCTTGAGAGGCTAATCCCTGCAAGAGTTTTTACTGTCATTTGTTATAAACTAACAAATTATAATATGATGGTTATATTTTGTATTTTGTATGCCATACCTGTAACTGTAAGTGTTTTTAATGTCATTTGTTAGAAACTAACAACTCATAATATGATGCTTGTATTTTGTATGGCATACCTATAATTGATTTGAAGTTGCTTTCTTGACTTGTCATGCTCTGTTAGTTTGAAACTCTATTTGTGATTGCAGTCGGAAGAAAAACAACCACAACTATATTATCATGTGATAATTCGTCCATCACTCCAGTAGAACCTGTGGATTTTTTTATTTTTGTACTACTGGTGTTGCTTGTCTTGATGCTCTTGTCGTGTTTCAAGAAATTCTCTATTATTGGTGCTGCTTGTCCCAA
The DNA here is from genome assembly GCA_010110895.2 of Picea sitchensis. Taxonomy (NCBI): domain Eukaryota; kingdom Viridiplantae; phylum Streptophyta; class Pinopsida; order Pinales; family Pinaceae; genus Picea; species Picea sitchensis. The sequence goes on from SNQJ01S0025882.1 coordinate 246,253, forward strand.
CGTTCTCAATGAGTTTCAAGAAAATCTCTAGTACATGTAACTCCAGAGATGTCTTTCTCCCTAACAAGTAGCTGGTAGAGCTCACTTGGAACTGTTATAGGCCAAACTCGTCGTTCTTTCTCCCACCCACTTTATTCCCCTCACTGGCTTTGGTAGTGCTCACCCCCATACCACGAGGGTTGGTTTGACATGCCCCGGGCACCCAAGACCCTCCATATCCCCACGTGCCATAGAAAATTGACCCTCTGTTGAATAAACTAAATTACTAGCATGTTCACAAATCTTACTTGACGATTTTTTAATCCCAAAACCGAGTTCAGAGTTAGGAGTTACATCATTTCGAGATTTTTCTTTTCAAGAGAAATTTTTGCTAGAGTTTGAAGGGAAATGGAGTCGAGTGTGATACCTCATGCTACTTTTAAACTATTATACAAACCTTACAAGCCTCGTGCGTGAGAGTTTGGGGGAGAATATGGTGCTATCCTAAGGATCCCCAAGCAGTGGTAGTCCTGTCGTTTGCATTCCATACTCTGGCAGAAGGTTATTCATGCAAGTCCCTGCAGGGAACAACCAAAGTCTTAAGGAGGCTGCTTTGTCTACAACAAAACTCCTAATTATTCAATTTGGCCACTAAAGCATTAAATTTCCTAATTTATCCAGAGCCATTAAAGCCCAAAAAACCTTGCATGCATGTAAAACCACTGTGTTCACAGAAAAAAATGCTCACAACGTGAAGTGGAGTTGTTCAAACTTAGGAGCTGCAAAATTTATGTTCATTACAATGCTCGGGATGTTGCGAATCCACTCCTTCAACTGGAATATGCTGGTTGAAATCACATCATACGTTCAAGAGTGGAGATGAGATATTAAACCCTTCTTTAACCGACTTTGCTAATGAGTGCAACCTCTCAAGAATATAATAAACATGGATAGCCTTTGTCTTTCAGGTAGGAATAGGTGGGAGGATACCAATGGTCACCGTTGAGGATGATCCGTAGCCTAGGCTTGAGGACGTCCCTGGAGTTCAGATACATCTAGCTAGCCATACCGCCCCCCATGCAGGATGTATGCATCGACAAATTGTGGGACTCCGACCAATCTTACTAACTAGGCATTGTAGGTGGATGAGCTTACAAAGGGAGGATAGAACTTGAGTGAGTGTAATGCATGCAAACTAAGTGGAGTTGATGTATGAGCAACATGCATGCAAAGCAGGTGGAAGTTAGATGCACGAATATCCACGAACCTTCTCTAAATTAGTTCATATATTGAAATATGTCACATGTTTGCATGTTTGGGCCGATTCTAAAACCGATCTCAGAAAGATGAGTACATGTCTTCAAATAGATCCATTATTCATTTTAAATAAATAAAATAACAAGGATTTTAATATTAAAATAATTTTATTTTTATTTTTGTAGTTTAGTAATTGCTATGAAGTACTTCATGAAACTGTAAAATTCCTGATGAAATCACATACAACCTTTGATGACTGTGGGTTGTATCTTGTTGTATCTTCACTGTAATCGAGCCATGTAAGGTTTAAAAAATTATCTTCAAATTGATTAAATTAAAAATTTGGATTGCAAATTCAATAGCAACTGAATTTTCCATAAGATTTGCTCAATGAGAAAAGAGCAAAATGTCATCATTCCCACTACACCCTACCATTTCCTACCGGGATCTTATTCTTCTTGATGTTTTCCCTTAAACATGATAGCGCTCCTCTCCATCGTCCATCTAAACAAACCCGAGTTTTTGATTGAATCTTTATAGCGAGGTCTTTTATAGAAAGCATGTCTTCCATAACGCTTGGCACAGTCGTGGCCAGTTGCTCATTGATCCTTTAGTGTCTCAAATCTCACTAAGTTCATGTCTTTGAGATTTACCACTTTTTTGCAAGTCTATCCTACATCTTCATGATTAGAGTCGTTCTTGGAACTACTAGCAATAGCGACGCTCTGGACGAAAGTTTCCCGTACTTTATGATTCTCTCTCTGAAATTAAATCGGTATTATCTACATTGCCAACAAGAATAAGTGTATATTAAGATCATGAGTTGTTACTTTCTCTCTAAATTGCTACTATTTAAGCTCTAGACTAGAATATGAGGATTTACGGGTTAAATATTGTGTTGTCTTTGACATTCACTATGAGTGTTTTAACCCTAGATTGAAATTTTAATTTCTACCGTAGTGCGATTTGATCTTTTTACCATTTGTTAGGACTGAATTTGGCATATCCATTCTCTTCTATGGATTGGTGGTTAGTATATATCGTTAGTGATGGTTAATAATTACAGATGTCTGTCAGGCTTCTATGTGTTTGTTGGTTGTTTCAAGACCACTGTGAGTTAAGGAAAGTCGAAACTGTACACTATTTTATGTTTCTTGTGTTTGTATTCTTGCAGTGGTTTTCTGTTGTCACTTTGTCTGCTTGACCGATGTTGAGAAAGAAGGTAATGTGGTGTGTCTACACAACGTGTTAGAGTGATTTGACTCATGTTGGATTATCAGTTATACTTTTCATATTTCAAGGATGGAGGAAATCGAGATGGGTTTTGTGCACCTATCTTGGCAAAGCACGGGCTTCGGGTTGCAAATGTTTGTTGAAGCTGGATTTGTAGCCAGTTCTATGGTAACTTACTGATCGGTGCTTTCGACAATGATCAACGGATCTCAAATGTGATTCATTGAAGTCAGAGTTGGGCTATCGTTCCAAGGCTATAAGCACGTACCATTGTTCAATTTTTCAAATTTTTTTGGCTACGAAAACGTTACGAAAGGCAAATTTGTGCTCTTGATCCATTGGTCTACATGCTTTTTGGATGAAAGCATAAGCTTTGTTCCGTTAGACTGTAGAGATTCAACTTCACAAACTTTGGAGGGCTTTCTTTTGTCAACCCTACAACTTCTAAATGGTTTCCAAGCCTGTAATGGTGAGTTAAAGGTTCATGCTCGATTCCAATAGGTAACATTTGAATTTGAACCTTACATGTAAATTTTATTGCTCTAACTTTTCTGGTTCCTAAATTAATAATTGTTTTGATATGCCCATTCAGGTCGAGGCTGTGCCTTCTTGGATACTCGACAGCCATGATGTTTAGGTCCTTGTGTACATAAGATGTTGGTAAGGTTTTATAGGTTATAACAATCATTATATTAGCTATTTTATTAAACTAAATCTAAAAGATCTAAAAGTGTTAAAAATTATAGGTTGTAATTGGACTGTTAACATTGTGCTCTTTTGGTTAATTCATTTTGCAGTTCAAGCATTGAGACTGATTTTTTCAGTATAATTTCCTATAGATAATTACGAGTTCAAGAAGGGGATTGTTAGTGATAACACTACAGTCTATGGTTTCTTCTTTGCGCCACATGAAGCTTGTTTTCTAGCTTAATTGTGGACTAAAATTAAAATTGTTAATAATTTTGTAGTATAATCAATGCTCAAGCCATTGTTATGCTCTTTTTTTACTTCCAAAAGTCTTGGATAGAATTATAAACTAATAATCATGCTCTTGACAAAGAACAATGGACATTCAACGATGTTCATAGATATGTTTAAAAGTATTTTTCCCAAAAATACTCATTGCTAATACTCATTGCTTATATACAACAATGAAGGGGAAGGAACTTAAAGATTTTGAAATTCTCCCTTTATTCCCCGTGGCGTAGTTCACTTAGCCTTACATGAGGATGTAGAGGAGCATCGATTGGTTGGGCCTTCACTAATTTCGACCTTGACTTGATTTCAACTCTAGCAGATCATTCTGTAAATGCATTCATGTTACAACATGGTTGCACCCCCTTAAAGGCAGGGGCTTGCTGCTTTGCAACTCATCTTGTTCCTCTAGTATTAATATATCAAAATGCTTAATATTGGAGATGTATATCCATTGAAAGGATAAGGTTGGTGTGGTTGAGTACCCACTTTCAAAACTTAGTATATAAGAGATATCAACGAGACAACTACATCCAATGTTGGCTTGTTGATGAAAGATATAGAAGGGAGTGTTGGGTTCGTTGATGAAAGATATACAAGGGAGTGTTGGGTTTCTTTTGTTATAGTAGGCATGCAATACTACTTGTGTTATAGGTTTTTTGGGATGAACTTTCTTATGAAAATGTAGGTTTTGTAGTAGGTTTTATATTGTAATTGCTTCATGTAGATATTGCAGATTTTATATTTATGTTAGATTGTTTTAAATGTGAGGTGGTTTGATAATTTGTGTGATTTATTCTCGGTTTTATTGGATTGGCATATTGGGCAAGCATGGGATATAGGGCCATTATATCATCCTGTTATTTCAATGGTTTTTTCTTCCTAATCGAATCAAAATCTGGTTGAAAATTCCAGTTCAATGCAAAACTGTGACTTCAACACTTGTACAATGTGATCTTGGACTAATTCTAGGGTTCTGAATCTATTGAAATACTCAAAATTGCAATTTAAGCAATGCAAACTGGCATTTCAACAATTCTTCTTTCACTATATTTTGACGAACATGAGGTGATTTGAGTGTCCCATATCAAATGCCCATAGGAAATAATCTTTCCTCCCATTGCTTTTTGGGGTTCAACCATCTGCTCGTTGTGCTTTTTGGGTTGTAGAATATTTGAATTTTTGAGTCTTTTCTGTTGCAATTACTCTTAGCGAATTAGACTTTGTGCATTCCCCAATGCTTATCAAATCTAAGATAAGCTTTATTCGAATAACCAATTGCTTCAAAGAATGCTTAAAAACTAATATTCTTAATTTTTTTTGAGTGAAACTTGATTAAACTCATTCTTGGCTCTGATTTTGATTCAAAGGGTAAACAATCCTATAGATAAAGTGGGTCTTGATGCAATAATTTTTTTTGAGATTCATAAAAAAACACAACATTATAATATTAAAATAAATCAACAAAAGCTCTTTCAAAGTAGGAAAAAACATACAATACTCATTGCTACCAGCGTAGCCTATGTTGATACAATCTTAAGACCTTGACATGCAATGCCAACATTGTGTGTAGACAAAACCTGACCACCTGAAATGATCCACTGGTGGTTTATAAGGGGGCAAACTTTCACTCTTCCCATATGGATCTTGGGCCATTAAGTTTCCTTATGTCTGAGGAAGATGAGCTCTTCGCCAATCAAAAGTACGATAAATCATACTTTAGGACCAAATGGTGGTTTCAACTTATAGAGTATCCATAAGAAACCCAATATCCCATGTTGTTATCACAATGAGTCATGCCGTTTCAAGTAGCATCTTACCTTAATCCCATACATAACACGAGATGCTAACACCGATTGCATTTTAACTTTTTACCAAGAAAATAAAAAGCTCATCTTAATTATTAATCTTTTAAACATATTAATTTCCATTTAAGCTTTACTTAATAAATATAAAAACAAAAAAATAGATAAATTTGATATGTTTTTTCAAAACTTTTTATGAGCACTAATACCTACCCAGATCTAAGATTATATTATAAATACTAAAAATTACCAATCCTAAAATTATATTGTGAAAACTTTTAACATGCTCTAATATAATGTTATAATTTTCAACCATCAACGTTTACAATTATGCATTCTCCAAATATTTTATGATTTGGAATTATATTTAATAAAAATATCCAAATATTTTATGACTTGGATTCATATTTAATAAAAATTGATTAAATCATCAGTTTCAAAAGGACAATATATTAATATCGTAAAACATTTAGACAATTCCTTTCCTAAACTAATTGCTACTCCTTAGAATGAAATATAGGAGCTTCATTTAGCATTAATATATCAAAGTGATAGGATAAGGAGTGGTCGACTACCCATTTTTCAGAACTCGGGATAGGAGAGAAACCAGCTGGAATGCTGCATACGATGTTGGCCTGTTTATGAGAGATATACAGGTGATTTTGGGTTACTATTCTTTTGTTACAGTACAAGGCATGCAATGCTTGTATTTTAGATGAGCTTTCCTATCAGAGTGCAGTAGATTTTGTATTGTATTTGCTGACGTGGGTATTACAGAGTTTACATTTATGCTGGATTGTTCTATACGTGGGATGGCTTGATTATTTGTGTTATTAATCCTCTGTTTTACTGGATTGGCAAATTGGACGCAATCTTTCCTCCGATGGCTTTCTAGGTTCAACCTTGTGCTCGTTGTGCTTTTTGGGTTGTAGAATATTTGAATTTTCTCGAATTTTCAGGTCTTTTCCAAAGCAATTGCTCTTTGCCAATTTGACTTAGGGTATTTGCCAGTTTCCTCTGCCTGCTCTGCCCAGTTCTCTTGCGCGCCTAGTTTGCTGTTGCTGGGATGGGGGCTCTCTGCTGCTTGCGCAAGGAGATGATGCCCACTCCCCTAGGACTTCCACAAGATAGTTTAGCTTCAGTTGAACTCTGCTGGGTTGCAGCCATATCTACGTGAGGCAAGAGTCAGTTTTCGAATTATATTAAGATGAACCAAACAAAAATGGATCAAAACGAGTTCTTTTCCCCAATTCTTAAAGTATGTCGTCATATTTCAATGGTGGCTATTCTGGTTTAATCTATTTGAGATTTCAAGGCAATATTTTAAAAAATGCACCCTTAACCTGGGAGACAATGTACCATCTGCTGAACCTATATCTTTATGTGGAATATGTTAACGGTCAAACCTGGTTGGGAGAGTAATGATTTAAGGTTCAGACTACTAAGGGCAAGGGTTCAACTTCAAACAGATTAACAAAAGTCTGCTGAGAGCATACAACAGGCATCCCACAACGGTAATAGGAAGAACCGAAAAAATAGCAGCAGAGTTTTAGCTGGGGATGGCCATGGAAGGGGCTGGAGCTAGAGCTGTTTCTGCCAGCTTGTGGGTTAAAGGGAGAGGAATTTCCAAGTGTGTTGCTTGATTGATCCTAAATTTTTGGCTGAGTAAATTGGTTCTGAATTTAACTCCAATGGGTTTGTTAGTCCTTTAAACAAAAGAGGCAATATAAATATAAATATAGAAATTAAATGAAATAAACTTTTTGTTAATATCCACTGAAGACCTAAATAGGTCAACGGGGCTGGGAAGTACAACATACTGAAATGGCGATAAGGGGAGTTTAGAAGTAATCTCCGAAGAGCATAATAGAAAACCTAAAGCTAAAGGAACAAGAAGAAAAACCCTACACATTTTAGGGAGTCAACTGTAAAAGACAACATTCCACCAAGTTTCCGGAACGTGGGGATGCGGGAGTGGGGTAACATAGTTAGGGGATGCGGGAGTGGGGTAACATAGTTAGGGGAAGTGTGGAGACAGCCCCCAAATTTTAGGGAGCATCATGGGGGACTTCATGTCCCTAGCATAGGGAACCTATCTCAAAAATTATAAAAAAATAAAAATCGAAAGATATGAAAACATAAAATGATAAATGATATACCTAAATAGTAAAGACTAATTGCCAATTGGAGTTCATCCATAACGATTCATCATTGTAAATTCAAATGAAAAATAGACTTATAGAAAGTAGAGTTAGGTTATTATAACATTAGGTTTAGGTTTTTAAATTTAAAAAAAAAAATTAAACTTTTTTTGAAAAATTGGAGGAAATTGTGGGGTGGGGCGGATGCCTCGGCATCAAGTCCCCAATGTGAAAGATCTTTCATTCTTGATGAAGCGTTTCACAAATTGGGGGATATCGGGAAATGTTTTGGAGGGCATCCCAAGGACGCGGGGGTGCCTTCTCGTGTAACATTGATAAAATACAATCTCGAAGTAGTAGAGAGATAGGTTGTAAGCACAATTACCAAAATCACTCATATAGGTTGCTTCCTTGCTCTTGGTACATATTGGTGTTAACTTTCGGGGTTACTTCGAAAGTGTCTACACCATGCTTGGGGTGCTTCATGAGATTTGAGGTACATGGTGTATGTTTAGCCCTTGGATGGCGAGAGATGGATGGCACATGAGAGATAGTCCTGGATGGATTTGCACAGTTGAGATAGCTTGTTTAGTTGATGCTTGACCTCAGATGGTTGTTGGCTTAGTGTTCTTTCCTTAGGCATTGGAGTTCTCTTGACAGGTTGGTGGATGTTCTTCATTCAGGCCCCATGAAGGATCCACTTGCTTGGAGAGCACCCTACATGGGATGAGGAGCGGTGTGCAGCTTGGAGGAGGGCATCGAGGCCTAGTTGGCATGTGGCAACTTGGATTCCTATTTGGAATTGGAGATGGCTTGAGGACGCTTGGCGCTTTGACAATATTCTTGCAGGGGTAGCTGATCTAGTGGAGTGCATTGCTTAGGAGGATTGATGGAGTTTGTGGAGGCTTGTGATGGAGGGATGTGGACTTTCCTTACATAGCTACATCATCTTGGAGTCATTATTGTGCATGACATCACCTTGGAGCATGACACATGTACTTTAGAGTGTGGAGTCTCCCTTTTGTCAGTGATAAGAACCAAAGACTGAATACAAAAGCACCACAACAGATATACAGGAACAATATGCAAAATCTCCTTTATTACTATCAAACCCTTGAGGTAGGGCAACACCGTACAATGGATCCTATTATGGAAGGGATCCTCTCTTG
>SNQJ01S0025882.1:254821-271969 GCA_010110895.2 Picea sitchensis
ACCCAATAACCAACTCAAAATGATGCTCCAAAGACTGACACCTATCATGTGGATCCAAATAAGAAGATCCATCCACATAGTGGAAAAGGGTCGTAGCAGAATCTGGAAGGAATAATACCACTGTAGAATATGCAGGATGGACATTGGTAATAATCATTGGCTTTCGATTTGTCACATTGATGCTCTCTACAGAAGGTGGATTAGAGTCATCAAATAAAATATGAAAGTGGTTGTCATCCCATAAATGACAACTATCCATATACCAATCATTACAATCAGCCTCAAAATCATACCAAGCATATATTTCTTGATTATATTCATCCCTGATGTCCGCCATAAGAAATATCTGCTGCATGTTATCCAATGAATCTTGAATACTACGGAAACTATCATTGAGGCCATTTGCAAGGTCATGCAATCTAGCATCCAATGTGTCATACAATTTGGATTTGAATGCTTCAAGAATTCCCTTGAGGGTTTGAGAGGAAATAACTATCTGATTACCCTATGAACTCTTTGATCCCACAACCGTCACGAAAAAACCAAAAAAATAGAATAATAACTTATTGCAGAAAATCGCGGCGTTTTCTGGAAAAACCCTGAAAAACTACTGAATTTAAAATGCTCATAACTTCACATCTCGGACTCCGTTTCAGCTGATTTGTTTTTTGAAATTGGGTGAAATTGTGAGAGGAACTCAGATCTGTAATTTGTTTGGGAAAATTCGACCTCCAACTGCTACAGAAATAAAAAAAATTGCACCGCCGTCCGTGGAAAAAACCCTGAAAAATTGCAGATTTTAAAACTTCAATATCTTGACTTCCCGGACTCCGTTTCGGACGATTTTTTTTCAACTTGGGTGTTTTTCTAAGAGGAACTCAGATCTACAACCGGTTTCTGCAAATTTTGCACATAAATATACCTAAAATTTCTGGAATGTCGCAGCCCTCTTTTTTCTTCTCCGAAAAAAAATCTGCAAAAATAAAAAATATTTGCCCACAATGTCTGCCAAAGAAAGTGCTTTGATACCACTTGTTAAGAACCAAATACTTACATACAGAAATACCACAAAGATTCAGAGAACAATATAGAAAACCATAACTTTATTATAGAAACCTTTGAGGTAGGGCAACACCATACAATGGATCTTATTATGGAAGATATCCTCTCCTGTTCACTTGCCTCTTCGAGGGGGCATCCTCCTATTGAGCTACCACTCCACAATACAATACTTCTATTCATATCTCATTACATTGCTTGAACCCCTTTATATAGTGATACCATCATCTAAGAACATTCTAGAGGAGGAATCTTCTAGAAGTAGAATCTTCTAAGAAGTCCTCTTACATTTATTATATCTAATTACCCATTTATTATATCTAACTACAATAATGGGTCTTATTTAACAATATAGTAGATCTAGTCCACCTTACATTGAATGGCCTCCACTATTATCATTATGGGCCCTCTGGGCCCCCCCACTACCTCTCTAGCTACATCATCTTGGAGTCATTATTGTGCATGACATCACCTTGGAGCATGACACATGTACTTTAGAGTGTGGAGTCTCCCTTTTGTTAGTCTACAAGTGCTTATCTCTTTTGAGTTGCCGGGGTTTCTTGGTCTTTTTGGAGTATTTTGGAGCATCTTGGAGGTCTAGGGTTAGGACTTACCCCTTGGAGATTGGAGATTAGGGTTTTGTGACAAAACTCTAGGGTGGAATTGTGAAGAAGAAGAGGAGAGGATGTCTTTCCTTGGGAGGATGTGTTGGAGTGATTCTTGCATATTGGATCTTCTTGGTTGCTAAGTTTTTGTTCTAAGTAACAAGACATGTTCCTCAAGGGCCTTTTGTCCATATCACACGTGTTAGACATGTGACATGCTAGGACATGTGTTTGACACACGTTTGGCACATGTCTTAAAATAGTACACGTGCCAAACACATGTTGGACATGTGCCCTAGACGTCTCTGACACTAATGCGCAAAAATGACCTTTGGGGACTCTTGAAAAGTGATTTTTCTTGATAAATACAAAAATGTGGTATGTGTTTCTTTATGATATGGTTTGGACAGTAGTGTTGAGTTGGCAGTAGACAACATGGATCTTAGTGAACTAGTGCTAGAGCCAGTCACTTTTGAGGATGGTGATCCCTTTGAGGGGTCATCCTCCACGCCGGTAGATGCAGATCTTGGGTTGGTTAAAGAGGAGAATGAGGATGGATGAGAGAGCAGTGGAAATGGTGGTGATTTTTATGATTCTTACAGGAGGAAAACCACTGACAGTGACATGCTATGAGATTCTTCCATCTGTGGTTCTAGTATCTACCCTATTTTGTGTTTGCCAGGTATTCCTTTTAGTATCAGTGATTCAATATCTATGTAATACATTTTGATTTTGATGACATCAAATGACTTAATGAAAAAATTCTAGTTTATGGTTCTAACGTCTAAATTTCTATTTTATGCCATATGTGTATTGAATATTCTAATTTCTTGTGTGTTTGATCATCATTGATGTAGTAACTAGTTGTATCAATATTTTGTAAATGTTCTAGTTTCTAAAAATATTGGATCTACTATATTTCACTTTTGTATATATATAAATATATATATATCTGTGTGTGTGTGTCCCCCATGTCCTTTATCCGGTGTTGATGTGTCCTGTGTCAGATATTTGTATCCATGTGTCCTCCGTGTCTTGTGTTCCTGTGTCATCTGACTTAAGTTTTGTTGATTTGTCCTAGCTAGGGTTTGGAGAGTTGGGAGGATTTGTACTAGCCTTGAACGAAGGCTATGATATGTACATGTACTTCATCTTGAGCATATTAATCAAGTTTCTAGCTGTCCAAAACTTGTGCAATTTCCAGATTTGATTTTCAGCTATATATGTTGTTTATGCATTGTTATTTACATCCATATATGTCTTACTGATTTGACATAAGTAAAAGGACAATTGTTAAGTGATTTGACATATAAGTGAAGAATATAAGGGGCTGATTTTACTACTGTCATACTGTTATTGTACTGCTGTAAAAGAGTATTTTCAGATCTGGTTATTGGCTGATAAGTTGTCCTAAAAGGGTAGAAACTTATCCCTTTGGTTTGGTATCTTTTCTCCTAGAATTGTTCGGAAGTTTGGGCTGTTTGGAAGTGAAACATTGCACTCTTTCTATTGCTGTTTTGTACCTTGTTTTATAACATCCCTAAGGCTGAAAATTCATAGGGCTAAGATCTGAGAAACCTTCTCGATTGAATGTGAAATTTTTGCTTTTCATTGAATTTTGAATTTCGAGGAATTTCCACATGGTATTGGAGCTCGTTATGGTTGAGAACTTGAGATCACTCTTGAGTAAGTAGGAGTTTGTATTTCAGATGGAGTTTACTTGGTGTAGGTACTTGACCTAGTTGAGGTCATTGTGTGAGAAATCCTAGGTTGCTTGGGAGAAGCATTTTTACCCTAGAAAGGTTTTTTTCTACTTCATATACTATTAATTTTGTGCACTTGAGACTTGTTTAGGATGTGTAAGGTGACTCTTGGTCTCAAAGAGTGTGATAGTTTGGATGGAGGTTCTAACTTTGTTCCATGGAAGCTTAGGCTTTAGATTCTTATGGATGAAGCCGATTTGTGGGAGCATGTTGAGAAGGAGATTCCATAACCTACCAATCCAACACAGTTGGTCGATCATCGGAAGAAGGAAGCCAAAGTGAAAAGAATCATTCTTGATTTTGTGAAGGATCATTTCATCTCACACATTTTAGATAAGAAGACAAGTAAGAAAATGTTTGATTCCTTGGTTGAGTTATTTCAGAACTCTTGTGCTTCTCGACAGTCGCTCTTGTGAGACTAGCCTTCAGTCATTCACATGAGCAAGACAAAGACTATGGTGAGCTACTTGACTAGGATCAATGAATTGAAGGATCACTTCGTAGCCATTAGAACTAAGGTGGACAATTAGGAGTTAGTGTCCATTGCCCTAAAAGGGCTTGCTCCTTCCTGGATGCCTTTTGTTTAGGGTGTTTGTGCTCAAGAAAATATACCAAAGTTTCCCAAGCTTTGGGTTGATCTTGTGCAGGAATAAATCATATTACAGTCTTGTTGGGAACAAGGGGAAGTAGATGCTATTGGTCTTGTTGGGAAGACGAAGAAGAATAACAAGAATGGCTTCAAGAAGAAGGATGGCATAGATGCAGGAAAGAAAAACTTGAGTAAGGTGATGTGCTTCTGATGTCACGAGATGGGACATTATGTAGGCAATGTCCATTGAAGAAGAAGGGAAAGGGTGCAATATAGGTTGTAGTTGGGATTGTTGCAGTTGTAGAGGAGATGAACTCTCAATTTGAGATTGCCTTTTCCATGACTTCTTGTTTATCTTCAAACATTGTGTCTAGTGTTGGTTGGTAGTGGATAGTGGAGCTTCGAGACCCATGACATATGATAGGTCTCTATTCAACATAATTCAGGAGCAAGAGGGAGGCATGACTGTGGAGCTTGGCAAGGATGCCACTTATCGTGTAAGAGGAGTTGGCTCCATTTCATTTTGGATGCCTTTAGGTGATGTTCTTGAGATGGATCACATTTTATTGGTTCTTGGTTTGAGGAAGAACCTCCTTTCAGTTTCTTGTATGACATATATACATTGGAGAGTTGTCTTTAAGGGACAATAGTGCACCATTAGTGATTGTAGTCTAGCTAGTTTGAGGACTTTGGCTAGAGGGTTGGGAGAGTGGCCTTATTGGTTACTTGTTGATCCAGTGGCACATGTACATTTCAGTGGGAGGTTGAAAGAGTCTTCTAGCATTGATGAGGCACATGCATGGCCAGAGGTCATAGATCCAGGTTCAACAACGATTGCAGATGCTCTGATAACATCTTCTGTTGATGAGGATGTGAGATCTTTTAGCTTGCAGGATTCTCCTTTAGTGACCGAGGAGAATGTGGAGGTTATTGTTCTAGATTTAGAGGGTCGAGAGCTTTTAGGAGCACTAGATCTTCAGTAAGGGTGAGTGTACCTCCTAGGAGATATGCTAGTCATGTTACATTGGTTTCTTCCATCCATGAGCCTTCTAGTTGTTCACTGGAGGAGAGGTTTGATACCTTGATGGAGGATGATGTTGAGATAAATTTCGGAGTTGTAGCTGATGGAAGGATTATAGAGTATAGAGCCAGGGATCATGGATTCTCAAAGACAGAGGCAGTTTCCCATGATGATACTCTTGCTAGGGATAATGGATTCTCTCAAATAGAGGGAGTTGACCATGATTTTACTTTGACTTCAGGATTCTCTTAGGATGAGGGAGTTGACCTAGTTCAGGTTGGTCGAGTTGCTAGAGGATTTGAGGTGCATAAGAGGGACTCATTCACAGGATGATGATGAACTTGCATGGATTGTTGCCTATACCACGAGTTTTCTATTCCATGATCGAGGAGTTGACTTGTATGGATCTCCATCTTTGTGACTTTGATTGATGTGATACACTTGTTTTGATCTTGTATGGAGATGTGAACTTCTCTACAGGATGTCCCAGACGACTTATGATGTAGTGTCCATTGATTTTGGCTTGTGATGTTGACTTGGAGGATGATGGAGTTTGGCATGTTGCTTTTGTTCCAAAGAGATATTCCTTCATATTCAAAGGTGCTCATCATTCATTGAAAGGTTGAGATGCGGTGATAAGATGGGTGCTAGGTTCTTTACATATGAGAGTGGTTGATTTCGGGACTGCAAAAGGTGCATATTTTTAGGTAGTAGATTTGGTGGAGCTATTGAGGGAGTCGATAGTTGTTGGTGTAAACACTTTCCTTGTAAAGAGGGAGTGTTAACTTTCGGGGTTACTTTGAAAGTGTTTACACCATGCTTGCAGTGCTTCATGAGATTTTTGGGGTACATGGTGTATGTGTAGCCCTTGGATGGTCCAAGATGGATTGGCACATGAGAGATAGTCCTTGATGGATTTGCATAGTTGAGATAGTCTGCTCAGTGGATGCTTGATCTTAGATGGTTGCTAGCCTAGTGTTCTTCCCTTAAGAGTTGGAGTTCTCTTGACAATTTGGTGGACGTCCTTCATTGGGGCTCCATGAAGGATCCACTTGCTTGGAGATCACCCTACATGGGATGAGGAGTGTTGTGTAGCTTTGAGGAGGGCATCCGGCCCTAGTTGGCGTGTGGCAGCTTGTATTCTTGTTCGAAATTGGAGATGGCTTGGGGATGCCTGGGGCTTTGACAATGTTCTTGTACGACCATTTGACCCAGTGAAGTACATTGCTTAGGAGGATCGATGGAGTCCATGGAGGCTTGCATAGCTACAACACCTTGGATCCATTATTATGCATGACATCACTTTGAAGCATGACACATGTACTTTAGAGTGTAGTGTCACACTTGTGTTGGCCTACAAGTGCTCAATGTAGCTTGCTTGTAAGGGATAAGGCCCACATTGTACTGTTGGCCTCCCTTACCTCTGATATAAATAGAGGAAGGAGAGTCTTTCCATTCATATATGTTCATTCATTCACTTGTATTCACTCTTGTGATGAGATGTGACCTAGAGAAGAGTGTGCACTAGCCCCCCCTCTCTCTCTATGGTCTTCACATGTGCTCTCTCTCTCTCTCGTCACTAGGGTTTCTTGGTCTTCTTGGAGTATCTTGAAGCATCTTGGAGGTTTAGGGTTAGGGTTTATCCCTTGGATATTGGAAATTAGGATTTTACAATAAAACCCTAGGGTGGAATTGTGAAGAAGAAGAGGAGATGCAGTCTTGCCTTGGAGAATGTGTTGGAGTGATTCTTGCATATTGAATCTTCTTGGTTGCCAGGGTTTCGTTGATTTGCTAGCTAGGGTTTGAAGAGATACGAGGATTTGGACTTGCCTTCTGAGAAGGCTATGGTATGTACATGTACTTCATCTTGAGCATGTTAATGAAGTTTCTAGCTGTCTAAAACTTGTGTAATTTCCAGATTTGATTTTCAACTATAGATGTTCTTTATGCATTGTTATTTAGAGCTATATATGTCTAGCTGATTTAACACAAGTAAAAGGACAATTGTTAAGTGATTTGACATCTAAGTGAATAATATAAGTGGCTGATTTTACTGCTGTTAATGCTGCTGTAAAAGAGTATTTTCAGATCTGGTTATTAGCTGATAAGTTGCCCTAAAAGGGTTGAAACTTATCCCTTTGGTTTGGTATTTTTTCTCCTTGAATTGCCTGAAAGTCTGGGTTGTTTGGAAGTGAAACATTGTACTCTCTCCGCTGCTGTTTTGTACCTTGTTTTACAGCAGCCTGAAGGTTGAAAATTCACAGGGCTAAGTTTCGAGAAACCTTCTAGGTTTAAGGTGAAATTGTTGTTTTGCATTGAATTTTGAATTCTGAGAAATTGCCACAATCGGAATTTGAGAAAGCAGGGGTTCATACCTGATTTGTCCAGATTCACCATTTCTTTTTGGAACCATTACCTGTTGCCGGAAATGGTTTTGGCACTCAAGGATCCAGATTTGTTTCCCATACATGAAATGGTTCTCAATAATCGGGAAGTGTTTCCATCTATGGGAAGCAGTTTCTTTTAAAACTAAAAAAGGCATAATAGACCATCATGTGGGATTCTTTTGGAGGGAAAGAGGATGGGGTTACGTGCTGGCCCATAGCCAATGGTAGTCCATAACTTATTTTTTATTATATATACATTATTTTACCTCCAAATACAACAGGAAACTCTAAATTCTGCCATTATTCACTTGCACATTTGGGAGCACATCAGGAATTTGGAGATCAGATTTGGCATATTTGGAATATTAAGACCTTCATTCAGTGACTTTGGAGAGCACATTTTAAGGGTAGACCTGTAGAAAAGGTTTTTTGTAGGCAGATCTTTGAACAGCAATAATAAAACCCTACTTTCTTCATTTTCTTTCATATCTTCCTATATGATTCCAACAGAATCAGGTTCATGAGCTGGTTGTGCAATTTGTGGTGGGAGAAGCGGTGGAGGGAGAAGCGATGGTGAAGAAAATCAACCGAAATATCTTGTTGATTCTCCTCTATGGAATTATTTGACAAAGACATGGAAGAAGGCAAAAAACTAGTGTGGAAGTTGTTGATTTTTCTCAGTGTTTTCTCACCCTGCAATTTATCCCAATCCCGGTTTCAATCACACCTTATCACTCCAAAATGTTTAATGCCCTTTTCCCAATATTAATGAAATTTGCAAACATTAATATGTATTAAATTTCGAAATGAAATTTTGACTGAAACACATGAAATAAATAATCTTTTCAATGGCTGTCTTAAAACTCAGAAAATATATCAGCAAGCACACATTTAATGACACAATAAATTTTTGGTCAAATCGACCCTGGAAAAAACCCCAGTGTGGGGAAAACCAGTGAGAGAGAGGAGTTCTTCTTATTTCTTGAAATTCTGGAAATTACATCAGCAAAAATAAACCAACAGATTTAACTTATCTCTTCCCTTCGATTTCCGTGCTTGAAATGTACAGGAAGAAAACCAACCACAACCACCTCGAAAAACGTGCACACACAGCCGTACCGTACGGACTGTACGGATTTCTGGAAATTCGTGCCTAGAATTTGCTGCTGCTGTACGACGGCCGTACGGTCTGTACGGACCATTAATTGCTGCCTTTTTTCTTTGGAAAACGTGCGCTGTACCGCCCAGAACAGAAATAATAAATGTTGCTGCTGCAAATCCATACCGTACGGATTTTCCTTCACTGTTGGCTGCCTCGAAATTCGTGCCCAGCTTTGCCTTGAAAATCGTGCCTCCTCTTTGCTGCTCTTTCCTCTTCAGAAAATAGAAACCCTTCTCCTCTTCTTGCTCTCTCTCAATCTCTCAATCTCTCATGGAAGAATGAATTCGTTTTTGGTCTTTTCCTCCTTTAGAATCCCTAAGTGACTCTTAGGTTTACCTTTTTGATCAAAGGGCTCACATTGCCCAAGATCAGCGGTGAGAATTAAATGCTCCATTAAATTCCTTTATTTAATTTCACTCACTTAACTTAAATAAAAACCCACTTGGTGCTTTAAGTTTCTAAGTCACTTTTCACTTTCTAATTTAAAGTTCACTTTACACTTATAAAGTGACTTTATGAAAAAGAATTTAAAGTTCACTTTACCACTTATAAAGTGACTTTATGAAAAAGACCCACTTTTAAGTTGTGGACCACATTCCTAGGTAAAAGATTAAAAAACCCATAGGAACCACTTGTCCAAGGTACAAATCTTCATTAAAATTCAACAGAAGTTGCCTTAGAATTTCTGCAAGTGCAAGATGAATTTTATAGGGTCCTATACTAGGGTTAAAGCTCATTTACTATGGCTTCTGAACGAGGGAGTTGTGCTTTTTAAGGCTATCTCCTAGATGGAGGTGGCACGGTTTTAAAAGGAGCATGATGAAGCATAGCTGGCCAAGAGGAAAAGAGGGGCAACAAACATACACAAGCAACTGCAAAAAGAGGATAGCAACTACTCTTAATTGTCAAAGAAGTTCATGAGAGATTAACATTAAACCCTTAACAAAACTGTTAACACATGGGTGGGAGGGATGAGGCAGACAATAGAGTTGCCTGGTCCATATATGCATGTGGAAGACACTTCAATCTAGTTTGGTTTCCATATTGGCAAGACATGCTGAGGGCGTTGAGTGATTCACTTTGGGGTTACAAGGGGCCAAACTTTGAGAAAGTACACACTAGCTTTCTACGGGAGGAGAAGTTGATTGTGGATAGAGTGTTGGAACCACTGGCTGCATATTGAAATCGACAGAAGGTTCTGATGCAACAAAGTTTCTTGCACACCAAATTGTCCTCTGTAGGATGAAGAGTGGACCTCCTTGATTAGAAGAAGGTGAGCTGATCTAGTGGGAACACACCATTGACTTAACTTGTAAAAACCATCTTGGACTATGTAGTCTAGTAAGGGGGTCTGATTGACCACAATGGGATACTAGATGGACTCCATGACCGGATCAAAGTAAGGGTCTGTAGAATATTGGATTTCCAACACTCATAGGTTGCACATTTGATATCTAATATGGAATGGGTCTTGGTAGGGGGTCCGCAGCAAACATTCTTCAACTTTGAAATGCTCGTTCTACTTTAAGAGTCCAATGAAGAGTCTTGCAATTGCTTGCTTGATTCAGTGGGCATGCAATGTGGGAATAGTGGTGGATAAATTTTCTTGTAGAAATTCATGCCTCCTAAGAAACTCTTTATCTGTAGTGTTGGTAGGTATGGGGTAGTGGTTCAAAACCTAAATTTTAGCTGGATCTGTGAACTCTTGTCTCATCAATCACAAAACCCAAGTATTGGTCAAAAGTTTGGCCAAAGAATTACATTTTAATTTTGTCTTGCAATTGGTGTTGGTAGAGGAGGTCCAAAACTGTTTGGACATGCTGTAGATGATACAGCCTAGTTTTGCTGAAAATTAAAACATCATCCAAGGCACCACTACGAACATACCAAGAGGTGGTTGGAAGACGTCATTGATTATCCTCATGAAAGTGGCAGGTGCATTAGCTAGGCTTAAAGGCATGGCCAACTACTCAAATAGACCAAAGTTATCTTGAAAGTTGTATTTGATATATCTGTTGGTTCCATTTGAACTTAGATACCTTGAAGCAAGCTCCAGTGTGGTGAAGTACTTGATCCCCTTGAGCTAATCATGAAGGTTGTCAATCTGGGGTAGATGCTAAGGATAGGTTGTCAATCTGATTTGTTGATACAATTTTCAGCTAGGATTGGATTACTTAGACAAGATATTGTCTCTCTTGAAATCAATGCCAAAGTGGATATGCTGGTACTCCTTGCTTATCTAGGGAGGGAAAATCTACATGTTCATGCCTTGGTCTGCAAACCCCCTGCCCCCCTGAAAAAAAGCAACAATGAATTGACCATGTCATCTACTATGCCAAACAGTAACAAAACATAGATAATTCAAAACATGCATAATTGGCATCAATGAGTGGAAATGATCAGTGCATGCCTACTGCTGGTTTATCAAGTGTGACTCAGAATTGAAGGCAGCTTCAGGGGAGTTTGGAAGTTATGGTTATCTTACATAGAATTAATTTCTTAGTTTGTGCAGCTGAAATCAAGCTGAAAAGTTGCATTTTTGTTGTTGTTATTGTGAATGGCTCCTTTTACCATGCTAAGAATGCTTATCAAAAGACTATGTTTTGAGTCATTTGAACGTGACAACATGTTTACTAACAGGTATATGAATGCTATCATTAACATATTACGTGGTACTACTAAATCAAACAATGCTCATGGACAAACATTTCAAAGAATGTTTATCAATAAACCATATTCTGAGTGGTTTGGAAGGGTTTTGAGTCCTAAGGGTTTATGATAGGTGTGATTGTTTTAGTCTGTAAGACAACTGATTCAAATAAGTTTGATAGAAGATAATTTTGTCCAATTTGAGTTCAAACACATGCAGATGGATCCTCTCTTAAATACGATGTGAGTTAATGGCACATTCACGCTTTGGCTTATCTTGTTTATGGGCTCATACATAGTTATTGTCTTTGCTTACCAAAAATGCCAAAGATAACAATATTAGTAGCACTTGGCCATAGACAAGATAAGATGGTGATCATATCAAACTGTTCTGGATTTGTGGCAGTGAGGCCATCGACTTGCCCTCACATAATATCGTTTCTTGACTGAGCTCTCCTTCATTCTTGACTGCTTGAACATAATCCACTATCATTTTTTCAAGAGCCCCTAATTCAACTGAGGTATTGTCGTTGAGTTGAATGAACATGGATGTATAGAAGAATGCATCAGTTTATTCATATTCACTTGTAGTTGTAATATGTGATGTATGTGCGTGACTTCCTTGTTTGGTTATATGACATTGTACATATGCTATGTAAATATGTGATGTATGTGTGTGATTATGCATTGGTGCTGAGTCAAGGGCACTGTAATCATGTAAATTACGTAAATATGTGGTATATTTTGCGTGGCAATGTAAAACTCCTAGCAACAAACCAAGGCCAAGACCCTGCTAATGAGCTGTAAATAGCGACGAGGCCACGAGTCTAGATTTGCCTAAGTAAGGCCTAAAGACAATGATGTAAATATATGTTCCTAAAGACAGGTAAGTGCCTATTTTCCCTAAGGTAAACTGTTAATATCCTGCTGTGAAGTATGTAAAAGATAAAATTCACAGGATGTCTGCAGTATGTTTGACAAAATGCCTGTGATTGAGTAATGTAAATATTGCTTAAATTCTATGCTTAACTCAAGTAAATAATTAACTTAGCCAGCTGTTATATATTGTAAAGGAGCCACTATAGACACTATAAGCTGAATTGTTTGTAGCTTGATATGCACAGTAGAATGCATGTTCCCATCATTGCATGATGTGGAATCGACGTTTCTGTTCAAAATTCAAATGTACTTGTGAATGTTAATTTGTAGACCATAGCATTGGGGTTAAATATTTGGGTTCCTGAGTGCCCCATTCCCTTATCGGAGGCAAAGAGGGGTCTGGTGCATAGCATCACTGAACTGTTAGGATCCAATATCAATAGCAAATCAGACAGGCTAATTGGATTATTCTAAAAGTGGACGATGTACTTTTGATAGCAATCTCTAGTTGACGTGGTTTTCTATCAGTCTCGAACATGGTGCTCTTCCTTGTTTGTGTCTTCTGTTATCTCATGAAATTATTTGGGAAGGGGAAATGATGGTTCTCTCCCTAATCTTCATGCTTGTATGCAGTGGATTTTGTTCTATTTCATGATAGTAGAAGACTACCAGTGAAGCGAGGATGATTGTAGGAGTGCAGAAGAATGACTATCGTATGATATGTGTTAGACATCAAAGGGGTGGAATGAGAAGATGTTACAAGTAACAATTGACTGAAGAGATACTGATTGCAGCCACATAAAGTTGGTTGCAACCAAAAAGGGAGTTAGATGTCAGCCTTGGGAGAAAACAGGTGGACATGTCAGACACTATATTGTCCACATGACATTTAAATAAGTGTGGGGCAGGGTATGCTCATGTCATGCAACTATTAGTTGATGCAAGGGAGGAATTGAATAATGTGAGAGTTATTTGGTTGGAAACTGTTGAATGATAGAAAGTAAAGAAAATTAGATTGAGTGTTGTTCTAATTGGAATGAGAGTCATATTTATTCCTATGTCAAATGAAAGTTGTATGCCATGCCTTACAAAAGGAGGTTGGTGTGCAGGGAATCCTTGTGATGAATTAGTGAAGATAAAGATCAGCCAATTTCTATGTGTTGTGTCTATGAGTGTACACTTATTCTACTTGGCAGCAATGGGATGGTGTCTATGGCCAAATAGAAAGTCTTTATAAGTGGTATTCAATTGTCAAAAGATAAGGATACCCCACTATGAACCATTAAAATTCCCTCTAAAACCTTTCTGAGGATATTACGTGGCTAGCCTCAGCATCATCCACATTTATCTATGTTTCAAACACACAATTTATTCAGACTTCGATCCAACATGTTAAGCAAACATTCTTGAATTTTTTAATATTTGATAGCTTCTCTTCTTTTACAAGTTCTTCTCCTCATCATTAAGACAACACGGTGCCATTACATTACCTGTTCTTTGAAATGCCATTTTTGTATCTAGTTGGTAGATGTATTGACTTCTAGAATATTCGTCAGCATATATTCCTATTTATTTGAAACCCGGGTATCATTTTATCTTTATCTGATATACATTAATTCTTGGCTAATCTGTTTACATTTTGTCTATCTTCCCTATTCTCTGATTATTCATTTTTTTCTCTTCTGTGGCAAGGAAATACAGATTTTTGGTTTACTAGGAATCTCTTCTATACTGCCGGGGGAGCTTATCAATGGCAACAAACATACTTCATCAGGTTTTCCCAAATATAATTTGCATTCATCTTCTTTGTGCCGCACAACTTGTCATTTTTGGCATTATTACTGATTTCTTCAAGGAGTCTTAATGCAATGGACTCTGCTAAGCTGGATGTAGCTCATACACCAAAGGATAGTTTTATAAGAGTACAATCAAATTTATACTTTCTATTGTAAAACCTATAGTTCAATTTGGTTTTTGGTTTTTACCTCTAGGTACCAGGGTTTGTGCCTAGCAGAGGTGCTCTGCTGTCTTCAAAATCCGAACTAGCTCTTTCTTTCTCATTTTCATCAGCTATGAATTTAAAAGGACGACCCTTGAAGACATGTGCACCTTTAACTGCGACTGTCGTAAGTGGCCGCTGGTGCACAGCATCTTCCTCCACAACTAGAGAGAGCAATTTTATTGTTCATGCACAATCTGTTGATGCAGTGTCTGAATCTGAAGAAGAAGGTGGCACACAGAATGAAGTAGCTTCTTCAGATGAATCAACTTTGGAAGTATCTGAGGAACAACCTAAACTCCCTTCAAGAAAACCAAGGATCAAACTTGGCCAAATCATGGGGGTATGCTTTTTATATAAAGTTTAAATACTAGCATTTATAAAAATTCTATTTCTACTTAAATTAAAAGCAAAAATTCCAGCATAATGGGAACTGCATTTTTTTACTCATTGCATTGCACATTGCTCATTGTGTCAGTTCCTAAACAAAAGCATAAACAACAGCATGTCTGTGTGGCTCGTATCCTAATTTCTCTATGAAAGTAGCATTCAGTGTTGCACTTCTATTTGGCTCCTATCCCAATTATTTGAAAAGAACTATTAATACAAACACGGCAATGGTCCAATAGATACTACACAAGCAAGCTATTGAAGCTACTGAGAAGGAAAGACCTACTCCTGATGTCAGAACAGGAGATGTTGTAGAACTTCGAGTGGTAAATGATCAAAACTTTTAAATTCCTTAATTTATATTATCAATCATTTCAGCTGGACTGATAGAATGGCTTGTGTTTTAGTTTCAGTACTTGAATATCTTAATTTTCTTTGGAGAAAAATAGTGCCAAAAGTGTTTAGTTAGGCCCTTTTGTCTTTGTTAGCATTAAGATATCGCTTTGTCATGTTATTAACTCTCCTAACATAATTGCAGTATGTCCCCGAGACTCGGCGCAGATTTTCTGTATATAAGGGTATAGTGATATCGAGACAAAATGCTGGTATACATACAACTATTCGGATTCGAAGAATAATTGCTGGCGTTGGCATTGAGATAGTCTTCCCATTGTAAGCATGCTTGTTTGAAAACTTCTCTGCTTCCAGTTTTTATCATGGCCATTTTTTCTTAATTGCAGTGATTAGTTCATTTTTTTAATTTAAATTCAAAAAGAACAATTTATTAAAGACATTAGTTAAGGTGAATAGCTACAATGTAAGGTATTGGTTAAGATAGAAGTTTCTGTTAAAGCTTTTGATTCTATTACAAATTTACTTACATAAGAGGATAGGTTCTTTTCAAGTGCATGCATTGGGGTTTCCACTTCTGTGCATATCTTGGACATTGTAGAGATAATATTGAGATTTTTTTGTCTCAGAATAAAGGGCGTGCAGCATGCTTCCTTTGTAATTATATTCAATCCTAACGTATTTCAAATTCAAATAGTAGATGCATGGATTGAGAATTTATTGAAGGCTTTGGCTTCATTTATCTAAATGTGTTATCGAAATTTGTATTAATATCCACTAAAGAACAAAATAGTTCAAAGTTACTAGGATTACACCCGACAATAATAGCCAAACCAAATTATAGGGGTGTAAAAGACCCCTCCTCCCTAAATTGAGATCAAATGAAATGAGTACAAGAGCAGTACGAAATGAAATGACATAAGCATAGACAAGTAGGTTAACTCAAAAAGGAAAACCTGATAAAGTCAAAGAGAGCCAGTAAAGAAACATAGATTGGACAATGATGCAGCTGCCACAAGGGGAGGAGGCAGTTAGCCTGCCCATCATCCAAGTCTAGTGCAGATACCAACACCAAACGTCTCTAGGATAATGTCCTCTGGATAGTGGCCTAGACCAATGAGGTCCTGGGGGTAATCCTGGCTGGCATCGGCATGCTTTTGGTGGTGTTTGGTGCTGAAGAAGACGTAGGACCACTCCTAACATCCAAGGTTGAAGAATGCGCAGTGGAAGGGAAGAAAGTAGTAATGCATCTTTGAGTAGGTGTCATGCATAAAAGACTTTCCCAAGTAACCCTAATCCTCCTAGATTCCCTTGATGTAGCACAACATGGAGCCTTGGTGGTGCGGACCAGAGAATAATGTGAGACAGTCCTAGTGTTGCCCAATCAAGTAGCTATGGGATGCTTCCCCCCAATGCATTCTAGTGGGAGAAAGTGGGAGTTAATCCAAGTAATCTGGGTAGCTATTGTAGAAAAGCTTTGAGGTAGACTTTGTTTGAGAGAAAAGGTCTTGCTAATGTACAATGCAAAGCATCTCTAATCGAAGTATCTAAAGAATGACAACAAATATCAGCTAAAGTTGCTATAAATACGATGGAATCTCCTTCTAATCTCATAATAGACAGGACATTTAAAGATAAAGTGCTTCTCAATTTCAACCTCAATAAAAGAGCAGAGTCTGCAGATCTGATCTTCTTTGGGAGATGATCTATCTCAACCCTAATCTTGTGTGAATACACTTAAACCTGGTCAAGGAAAATCAAAGTCTATGTAGTAGATGAAACTGAAAATGGTGTGGTTGAACAATAAATCCATTAGTGATGTGGTGGGAGTGCTTGGTGTGTGTTGACCGCCTATTCAGCACAGGGGTCAACTCATGTATCTGTAAAATTTCCAGGTCCTATCAGCAGTCTTCTTGGTCTGTCTTTGACCAAGCTAAGACACTAAGTTTCTTGCTGTCATAAATTTTGTTTTCTGCTGTTTTATAATAGCCAACTGTAGTTTTTGGTTTAGCTGATATGTTATGGTTGTTATCACTGTTTGGGTGCTCTAGCAAGTAGTTTCAGGTTAGGAAAAATACATACATGCTTTCCAAATAATAACAACACACCTATTCTATCTTTTCTGCTGAAATATGGACAGAAATAAGAGCCTCTAACAACAACTAAAATGCATGTGTAGACACAGGTATTTTTGGTCACATGACCCTGGATAAAACCCCCCCGGGGAAAACCAGTTTTGAGATATGATGTATATATGAGGTAGAGCAATATCTTTTACAGTAAACAAAAATACA
>SNQJ01S0025882.1:271979-318121 GCA_010110895.2 Picea sitchensis
CCCCTTGGCTTCCCTAGGAGTAAGCCTAGACGAAAGAAGTTCCTGTCAAGGTGACAGTGTGGGCAGGAACTTAGACATTGTGTCTCCGAGGGCACACTAAGTGAGTAGGACTTAACTCACGTTTGCAAGTGTGCATTAGGACGGCAACAGTGTGAAAGGCCAATTCAAGACTCCGAGGCTTGAACCATCCAGTGCAGAAAACATGGGTGAAGCTCTTGCAAATACTCCCTTGATCATTAGCATTAATTTCCTCCTTTGGTGGGAGGAGGTGCGGAGGGTCGTTGATGGAAATTGATTAGGGAGGGAGGTGGTTAATTGAAATACCCACTACCTTAAGAAGTGACCATGCCTTAAAGAATCAACAAGGATGATGCCAACATGGCTGACCAAGGGATAAAAGTCTCTCAGAAGAGCATAGCGCCAAGGAGGGGTATCTCTTATAAGACTCTCCATAAGTTTGGGGGATAATATATTTATGACTACATGAGATTTTAATGCATATTTAAAATAAGTTATAGTGTTTGACTATATCCAAGAACAAATAATCCTAAAATGCTAAGAAAAAATCTTAAAATCTACACCATGACAAATATTATATCAAAACTATTAAGAGATGAAAAAGTTAAACCATAGATATATTGAAATTTGAAACTATTCACATTGAAAATAAAGCTGATGAAACATAACTTTGTATTGACGTAAATGGGAAGTTAATTATAGCAAACACTCAATACTTTGCTAGAGTTATATGAATCCTAATATATGTATTTGTTCTCTGAAGTAATTTATGCAACAATTTCGAAAACAAATCTTGTTATGTCCCCAACCATTAGACATATTCCCCACCTTACTATCTTCTTCTAATAATGTACATGAGCAAGACATGTGCTATAGCCCTCACCCACTGTCTTCTATTTAGGTTCACTATCTTATTAGCACCTTCCATTCTTCTACTTAACACTCATATCAGTATCAAGCTTTTCCCTCTCAGGCTTCAGCGTGCCATCACGAGGGAATGCATGTGGCACCTACCACTACCTATTTCCAACTATATAAATGTCATTGTATATAATTAGAGGCACATCGAGTATTTTTGTCTTATATTGGTAGGTTTTCCCCTTGAAGTGGGGCAGTAATATACTTTTGTTGTGATCTATTTCCTATTACAAATCTATTTTTTGTGTTGGTATTCTTCCAAGTGGCATGGAAGACACAAACTGGGAGTTTCATAGGGTGACTTCCTTTCAAATCATGGTAGAGGAGATGATTACATTTGACACGAGTTACAAGGAGATGCTCTATGAGGTGGATGGATTGAAACTCTATTCTTGGAGTAACCTTTTCTGCACTAAGTTTTTCCACCTAGTAATCTCTTTTTTTACTCTCTCCACGATTTTATTTTGACCTTCCCCACCCTTAATGCAGTTGTGATTCAGTGTCTCAAGTGAAAGAGTTTTGTTTATGTAAGCCAGTCACGTCAATCCAACAATGGACCTAGGCCATGGGACCACAATTGTAAATCAAAATTTCACCAAGTGAAAACTGCAAATTTTCAGCAAGTTCAGCCTTTAATATTTGAATTTCTTTCATCTTGGCAAGTCTTGTACAAAGCAATTTTCTATAGATCTCTTCGATATATTTCCTTTAATTTTGGTCCAATTTAGGTAAATCATTTCAAAAATTTGCAAGTAAGTTCTTTAACCAATCTATTAGTTTTTTCCTTTAACCAAACACTTTGACAAGTGTTCTAAGATTGTCATCTCTACCCCAACAATATGGTACATTGGATCTACGGACAACTACAATATGGTGCCTCCTAAGTTTGATTCTAAGTTGGAAAAATTTCAGGAGAGCGTAACAAAGGATGTTCGAAAATACACTAAGAAGGTTGATCTTAGAATTGCTATAGACATGGGTAAGATGACAAATGATATTATTGAACCAAAGTTACTAGTGACTTACATCAATAAGCTAAAGGAGTTTATGCTACAGTTCAAGCACATATAATGTATGAATGAGATCAAGACCCCAATGGAGTTTGAGGGTTCTTCCAACAAGCTTATGGAAGACAACTTCTTGCTCAAGGGGAACTATATGCCCAAGGTGGACAATAGGAAATTTGACAATCATTATGTTCAAACTTGGCCTAGCTAATTCGAACAATATTTCTTGTTTCATTAGATACCCTATGACAAGCTTGTTGCCTTGGGGGCCCTCTATCTTGACATAAAATCCTACTAGTGGTACCTGTTATCCCCTAGCCTAGGGATAACTGAGGAGATCACCTCTCAAGGCCCACAGGTCCTAGACATGGAGTACCGAGAGCCATATGACTTGAGCATGGCCTCGAAGGGCCCCTCTTTTCTTCAGTGCAGTTCACTTATCACCAACAGTAGCTGTGAGTCTTGCCCCATGAGGTAATGAGTCCAGGTATCATGGTATGTATCACTTTGATTTTTGAAGCACTTGAATATGTTGTATTAAATCCTTCTTCATTTCATGACGTTTGCTTGGAAATTATGCTCTTTGCCTCGTTCATACCTAGAAGGGTGACATGGTGCCTGTTATCACGCAATTTGTACTTGTCCCAAAGGGAAAGGCTAAAGGAGGGCAAATTGGCTTAGCAAGAGGTTGTCCTATCACTGTCATCTTAATAAGACACCTCTTTTTATTTAGGGATGATAGCCCAGGGGAGACTTCCCCGGTCACCTGGGGGTTTGAGAAGGTAAAAGGTTGAAGTGTCAATAAAAGATGTTCCCTCACAAGTCACACTGATCAGAAAGTCCCAAGATTTTAGCAAATGAAGCAATGATATGCCTGAGTGTACCTGCCCAGAACAAAGCAACAAAAAAACAATATCTTTTGCAAGTACAATTTGATGTTAGTGCTTCATAAAACCTTTGGACTTGTCGATAAAAGCAATAAGTTGATGCAAGATGAAGCAAACAGAAATTTTATAACAGCAATGTATATAAGATGATAGCTTCACAATAAATGCCTGAAATGAGCTTCACAATGACCAAAAATAATAACCCAACAATAGCAATATACTAGCACTTGTCAGAAGCTAATTAGGCAATGTAAAAATCAACTTTTGCAATTGCTTTTAGGAGCTTTTACTGTTGTAATAATTGGCTGTAGCTTACTTTTGTAACAACAACAAGAAGGTTAGTGAATTAGTCTAATCTAGGGTTAGGAAAGGTTAGTAGGTTGCTTGAGGTAACATATTTAAGGGTTGATTTCATCAATCAATCAAATGCAAGGCCTAGATCAGTGTCTTTTAGGGCTAACGGGGTCACTTTGCAGTAGCAAACTTGAAGGAAACAAATGATAATGTATGAGCTAAGGACAAAGAAGGATGATGATTGAGGTGTTGGTAACCCAAGGCTTCAATCAACAAGCCTTAGAAGGAAAACGGCTACTAGGAAGTAGGTAACCTTAGGCCCTCGTAGTTTTCCTTCTTCTTTAGCTCAAGCTTGAAATAAACAATGGCTTGATGAAGCAAATGATGATAGAGTGCTACAATGGCAGGCCTCTAGCACAATGCTTCAAGAGGTAGGGTTTCTAGCACAATCTAGTAGGTGAAAAGTTGTTAAGACAAGGGCACTAATATGTGCTTGATCTCCTAGGGTTTTAAACTAGCAATTTCATAATCTTGGAAAGAATGCAAAGTAAATGTACTATAACCATTCAAAGCAAAGAAGGATTGTAGAAATTCACTTACATCCACCAAGAATAATCTAGCAATTAGCCTAGTTGAAGACCTTCCACCAAGAAAATGCCAAAAAACACCAAATTTAGCCTCCTCCAAGAAGTGCGCCTAAAATTTCAGCCAATAACCCTTGAAAAGGGTGCAAATTTCAGACCTCACTTGTGAGTGAATCAATCATGAAAAAATACAAGGGGAAAATCCCCTATTTATACAATGAAAATGACTTTTAATTTACAAAATTAGGTCAAAAAGGCCGACATGGCCAGTTTACATGAGAAGATCCAATTTTACTCAAAATTATCCAATAAAACCCTAATTTTATCTTTTTAGGGTGACGCCATGTCCCTCCTAGGGTGACGTTAGCCTCTCTGCTGGAATGCTATCCCTCCAAGTGAAACGTTGGGGCTAAAAACCCCTCAGGAACTGCCACACGTGCCAACCCAAACCATCCTCAAGCTGGACATCTCAACTAGGTGACGTCAAAGCTCTAAATGATGACGTCAAGGGCCTTCAGGGGCCAACATCACGTGGGAGGGCAAGACCCCCCTGGGTCCAGGCTTGCCATGCTGTCTCTGCTGGAACGTCCTCCTCTCTCTCCGGTGCAAGCCTTTGGTATATGTCTCCTCCATGCTGGGGTCTCAACATCCATCTGGTGGGATTTTAGCCCTATGGAGGTCCGAGCTAATCATCTCCCCATGTGTACCTGTCCGTCGGGCATGGTCCTGCAGCAACAAGAAGTACGCCCTCCATGGCCTCATAAGTCACAGGGATCATAGCAATGTCAATCACATCTAATAATCAAGTTATCTAAACATGTGCATAAAACCCCCTTTCCCAGACAAGTGCTCAAAGACGTTATGCTATTCTACCAGCCAGGTTTGGAGAGGGTTTCAGGACGTCCTATTGGGCTGACTCTCCTTAGATGTGGGATGTTTCCAGGTGAAGGCCAATCTAGGTCATGTAAGTGGGGATGTTTGGGAAATGGGTGCAGTGGGGATGTTTGGGAAATGGGTGTAGTGATGACAAGGAAATGTATGGCTTACCTATGGGTGCCTCTGAAGAGGGTGAGATGCACCTTGTCATGGATGCAAGTGTTTCCAAGCCCATACAATGCCTTTTTTACATTTTTATCTTATTGCTTTTTCTTTCAAGAGAATAACTGGGGGACACTGCCTTG
This sequence comes from Picea sitchensis, assembly GCA_010110895.2. Taxonomy (NCBI): domain Eukaryota; kingdom Viridiplantae; phylum Streptophyta; class Pinopsida; order Pinales; family Pinaceae; genus Picea; species Picea sitchensis. The sequence goes on from SNQJ01S0025882.1 coordinate 276,869, forward strand.
GCGTGGTGACCAGTGGTGACAGCGTTACCCACAAGAATTTCACGGAGATGAGAAGGCTGGCTTGTGATGAGACTCCCTTTCTCTTGGCTATGCCACCAAGAGCCACTACCCTGGCGTGGTGACCAACTGAATGGTAGTGTCATACCGTTACATGCCCATGGACCTAATAGGCTGGCTCGTGATGAAACCCCTATCCTCCAACTAGGTCTTGAGTTTATTTATTTTATGGGTCCCTCCTTTTCTTACCGAGAAGCCTTTTATTGCTTTCTCGGGGATACTTGGGCGAAGCATCTGAAGGTTTTGTTATTTTGGCTTTTATCTTTTGCCAGCTACTTTTACCCTCTGGGCCTTTAGCCCCTTCTTCCCATAAGGCAAGGTACAACCCTTTGCTAGCTTGGAAAACCCAATGCTCGAACTAATGTAGGGGATGGATGAGAGGGAAGATGATGAAAAGTGATAAGTATGGTGGGAATGGACGATGGTCTTTCATGAACCCACCCGGTGGCAACTCACTCCTAAGGGAACCAACTTGCTAGGGCATTCTGTCACCCCCCCCATGTATGGACAAGTTGAAAGGCATAAAGTCCAAGCATACGTCATGAAGAAAAAAGAATTAAATGCACATATTCAAATGTTTTGAGAATCAGAGTGACACATACCATGATACCTAGACTCATTACCTCATGGAGCAAGACCCATTGTTGCTGAAGGACCGGGCCGATGGGATGGATGCTACTGCTGTTGACACGATGGATGCGCTGAAGAGGAAAGATGGGCCCTCCAGGGCCAGGCTCAAGTCTAAATGGCTCTCGATACTCCATGTGTAGGACTTGTGGGCCTCGAGACATAATCTCCTTAGTTATCCCTATGCTAGGGGATAACAGTGCCCTAGTAAGTTGATTTCCTTTTAAGATGGGTTGCTACTGGCTGGATCTATGAAAAGTCATCGTCTGTTCCCTTCATACTTACCACTTTCCATCTTTATTCCTTTCATCTCCCCTATCCTTGTTTGGGCATTGGGATTGGATACACTAGGAAGGGTTGTACCTTACCTCGTGGGAAGAAGGGGCTAAAGGCCTAGAGGGTAAAAGTAATTGGCAAGAGTTAAAAGCCAATGTTGAAACCTTTGAGATGCTTTGCCCAGAGATCCCCGAGAAAGCAGTGAAAAGCTTCTCAGTAAGAAAAGGGGACCCATAAGATAACATAAACACTCAAGGTACTAGTTGATAGATAGGAGGTCTCATCACAAGTCGACCTATTATGACCATGGGCATGTAGCGGTATGACACTACCACCTATCTGGTCACCAAGCCAGGGTAGTGGCTCTTGGTGGCATAGCCAAGAGAAAGGGGGTCTCATCACGAGCCAACCTTCTCATTTCCATGAAATGTTTGTGGATAACGCTGTTACCTCTGGTCGTCAAGCCAAGACAGTGGCCCTCAACTATTTCCTTTAAGCACAAGAGCAAAAGATCAAAAGAAATAAAGCTAAGAGTAAAAGGAAACGAATGGGCTAGGAAACAATTACATTTATGACAAGGTGCAACTCGCCCTCTACAAAGGCACCCACATGTAAGACTCTACATTTCCCTGTTATTACATGCACCCCATGCCCAAATATTTACCCCTTGCCACCTCATACACTTACATGACTTGGACTAGATCTCACCTGGGAAACACCAAAAACTTAAGAGAGGTTAGCTCAATGGGACACCCTGAGACCTTCTCCAAACCTAACTTGTCAAATTGCATAACGTCTTTGAGCATTTGTCTGGGTTAAGGGGGAGTTTGATGCACATGTTTGGGTAATTTAATTATTGGATGTGATTTACATGCTATGATCCCTATGACTTATGAACCCTTGGAGGGTGTACTTGTTATTACTGCAGGACCTTGCTCGGTGGACAAGTACACACGAGGGAATGATTAGCTCGGACCTTCATGGTGGCTTAAAGCCCACAGCTGGATGCTAAAACCCCAGCTAGGGGTAAGAAGAGATTGAAAACTTGCATCGGGAGAAAGGAGGACGTTGCCTTTGGAGGCACCTTGGTAGACCTAGACCCAGGGGATCTTGCTTTTCCCACATGGACGTTAGCCCTTGAGGGCCCTGGACGTCACCATGATAGCCCTAGATGTCATCCAGAGCTAGGGTTTCATCTTGGACAACATTTATGAGGCATTGGAACATATGGGCAGAGTTTCAGGCCTTTGGAGGCCCAACGTTTCACCTTCCCTGCTTGGTGTTCCATACTTGGGGCTCAACGTCACCCTAGAGGGGCATGATGTCACCCATGGAGTGATTTTTAGATGCAAATTAATTTTATTTTGTCCAGATTTAATTTGTATAAAAAACTGGCCAGTTCGGCCCAATAATTATGAACTGAAATTAATTTTAGGTTAAATTTTGTAGAAATAAGCAGAAAGTGACATTCATTTTCATCACAACTTGTCCTTGGAGACAAGAGGTCTGAAATTTGTGCCCTATTAGGGTTATTGAATGAAATTGTGAGGCACCACTCTTGTTTAAGGCTCATTTTTGCAACTTGGATCAATTTTTGAAGTTTTATGGTGATCTTGCATGGTATTCTCATGATTATTCTTGGTGCAAGTAAGTGAAATCTGCATTTTTTCATCTATTGAGAAGTTTTATGGTGATCTTGGATGGTATTCCCTACAAGGATTATTCTTGGTGAAGTAAGGAAATCTGCATTTTTTCATCTATTGAATGGTTTATTGTATGGTTTTATTTTGCTCATACAAGATTAAGTAAAATTGCATGGTGTATTTAATGCTTGAAGTAAGAAACCTAAGTTGCTACTCTCTTACTTTTTATCTACAAGCTTTTCACTAAATTGATCTTGTAACTAGTCAAACCCCAGAGCCCTAAATTGCTAGCACCTAAGGGTTTACATTTGATTATTGTTGCATAAGTTCTACTCCATAAAAAGGCTAAGAAGAGTAAGGCACTAGGGACTAGAAGTGCCTACACCCTAACACTTTATTTCTTGAGGTCAAAAATCTAGAGGACTTAAGTTAGTACTTCTCCCAGACTTTTTCTCGCTCTTATACTTTTGTGCATCATCATTAATTTGTAGGCCTTAGAAGGAGCCACCCACATTGACTCCATTTACCCTAAGAGGCACTAGTCTTCACCCTTGTTTCTTGACAAGAATCATCAAACATCAAACCCCACCTCTACCCTCACCATACTAAACTAAACTATGTCTAGAAATACTAACCGCTAAGCTGCTGCTGTTATAATCACAGCAACAACCAACATTTTGCAGCCTATCCAAACTTGTTTGACTACTTAAATCAATCCAAAATTGTATATAAGGCAAGGTACAATCAACCAAGACTAAAGTGTGCATCAAATTGCCTTTCTAAATACTTTTCAGAAGATTTTAGTACTGCTGTCATTACTTTATTTCTTGCTGTTGCTACACTATCATTGGCAGCCCTGTTAGGAGCTTTAAGCTCTCTTTGATTGACATATATCTAGAAATTGTATGAGACAAGTGTTATCATTTCAGAACTTCACATCTTGTTATGTTGTCTATTCAAGTGCATTTTCTGGATGTTATTACAATTGTCATTAATTAATTACTGCTGCTATATATTTATCACTTGCTTCATACATTGATTGGTAGCAGTCATCTCTATAAACTTGAAGTCTTGTTGAAGCATTCATCATCACTTGTTGCTGCCATAACTTTTGTTGTTGTATTGGTAAGGGGAAGGTACAGTGGATTCTCCTTTGCTTCATCCAACAAGACTCAAGTCTGTTTTGAGTGACCTAGAGAGAGGGGTGGCTAGCCTTACCTTTTCCCTTTCCTCAACCAACTAGGTCCTGGGACGTCTCCCTTGGAGTGAGGTTTTCCTCCTCCTAAAGAGAAAGACGTACCCTATTGGGGTGACAGTGATAGGGTTACCTCCGTGTTACGTCAATCTAAGCCTACTTTCCTTTAGGCTTTGGGCAAGTATAGATTGTGCGATAATAGTACCAATGTATCAAGTAGAAAATTCCTTGGGGTGACTTACACTTCGACGCACTTTGTGTTACATAATACATACATTGCACAATATGATAGTGGTATGGTAGTGAGATTGCTTCAACTAATTAACCAAGGCCCGATAATTTGGCTTGGTGGTGGAATAACCCTCCAACATCAAGACTGTCTATTGGAGTTGAGGGCTTGAGCAATGAGAAATTGTTTGAGCTCTACATTCAGGGACTAAATTTAGGAATTTGACATATACTAAGAACCTTTGTACCCACAGACGTATTTGTAGCCATCAAATTGACTTACTAGAGCGAAGCTAAGAATAAGGTGTCACACAAACACATTACTCATAGAGTAGATTGGGACATGCCAGTTAAGAACACCATGATCCCCCACCTCTAAGGTCAGACCTAAGGAACTGGAAGAAACACAAGCCAAGGTCCTTTGTTTTCAATGCAACAATAGTTGGTCCAAGGGACATAGATTTTCTAAGAAGTGGCTCTTCATATTATAGGACAATAGTCAGAGGAGGAAAGCAGCCAAAAAAAAAATTCATTTAGGATTTGGAACTCAAGGATGAATTGCTACTGTGTCTTTTCATGTACTAGTAGGAGTAACCAACTGTTAACCCCTAGATTTTTACCCTTGAAAATCTTGAGGGTTAAGAGCCAACATGCACTATTTTGGCTGGCATTTTAAGATTCTCCTAGAGTTTAGCACTTGTGGTTAGCAGAGGTTGGTTCTCATTAGAGACAGGTATATGATCGGTACATGGTTGTTTTGTTCAGAGTTAGAGTTAGCTTGGTTTCCCATGCATTTGAGAGAGATGTTTACATACGACAGGTGCCCCTACTTTTTAGGAGACATGGTTTGAGTGGGTCACTTGACAGTTTGGAGCAGTTTTGAACATACAGGGATAGTCCTTGCATGATTCTAGGCCCGATGGCACTTTTTCGGGCGACATGCAAGAACTTTCTATTTTTAGCAGTTTGAGCTCCATGCCCCAGATTCAGATTCAGAGCATGCAATACGGATCCTTGAGATATTTAGAGTCTTTTGGACCTTTTTTGGGATGATTTGTCAAATTTCTATTTTTAGCAGGTTGAGCACCAGGGCTCGCATGTCAATTCTGATTGCGGATTCAGATCCCTTGCAGAAAATCGAATCCAATGAGTATAATATCATTGACATGCAAGAACTTTCTATTTTTAGCAGTGTCTATTTTTAGACATTGGACACATGGTGGTGGACTCCTAGTCATCTTGGACAATTTTGGAAAGTTTGGATTAGTTTCGATGAGTTCTAAATTTTTGGGACTGGACAACTATTTTTGGAAACTTATATTTTTAGCAGTGGTCATCATCTCCAAAAGTGACAACTGGCAGGCTCAGATTTGGACATTTGGCAGAGTTTTAGCGTGATGTGGCATCTACGTGGCATTAATTAAAGAGGGGCACATTTTCCAAGGCACATCAGATGAGGTGGCACTTCCTGGGAGATAATTTAGCCAATCAAGGCTAATTTTTCTCATTAATTTTCTTTGCTTAACATATCTTCACTTTCCATGCATTAATTTTCCAAAATTCCCCTTAAATTGATTTTAAATGCTAATTTCCTAAAATTTAGGAAAATCCCTAAAAAATAGGGCGAATTCCTCTTCCTTGGCTAGCACATGCATAATTGGCATGTGTTGACGTGTTTTAGTTAATTAAACACTCAACTCACTCTTACCTTCACTTAGCTTAACCTTTCCCTCACTTAACTCACTTTATCACTCACTTCACTCACCATTATCTCAATTTCCATGCATTAACTCCCTCTTATCCTCACACATGCGCCACTCCTTCACTTAACTATCCCTTACACTCTCTCTCATAACTCACCCATGCACATTACTCACTAAGACTTATTCCCTCATGCGCATTAATTCCTAAATTACTCATTCACACGTTCTCATCTTCGCCTCTTGGGAAGTGTGCCTTACTCTCTATATAATGAAGAGGTTTATTCATTATTATGGTTGGATTTCAGCAGCAACTAGTACACTCTTCTCTCTCATTCTGTAGTCTAGTTACTCTATCTTTGAGCAAAGTGATCATTGTACCGGTTGTGGACTTGTCAATTGTGGCGCAACCAACCCTTTTGCGAGCCTAATAATAAAGAAATTTTGTGTTTGTTTTCGAACCCTTCTTCTTGTTGGTACTTTGTTGAATTTTGTAATTAGATTAGTGGCTCCTTTACTATTCATTGTGGTTTTCAGCAATCTTGTGAGTAGTTTCTTTCTTTCTTCCTTCTCTCTTTCTTGTGCTAACCTTGCGGTATCTCCCCAAGTAAAATTTATTATAGTTTTCTAACGTCTTGGTGGAGTGTTTACATGCTGTCCAAGACAATTTGCTTGCTGTTTTTTGTCATTTATTGCAGAAAATCAGACTTCTGGACAACAAGAAGGTGCTTCGAGGTACCCAAGGGACTCCCCCTTGAGGCTGGCAAGCACTAGCCCAAATGGAGGGGTCTAGCCTGTGACAATTTTGGGTTTTTCTCCTTTAATTAGCCGCTTTTCCATCGCTGAAATTTCTGTTATAGAAGCTCAATTGGAGGGTGAAAAAGTGTGCTAACAAATTGGCACCATTGCAGGGGAACGCAAGTCTTGGTAACAACGACATCGATGAGTTTTTACTTTAATTGCTTTATTTTTTCTAACTCACCTGGTGACTCCACATGATACATGGATGACTCCACAGGGGACTTACACAAGAAGATCTTTCAGTTTCGATTCCCTCACAAGGTCTAGTTTTGAGCTTCAACAAACCCTAACTTCTTTTCTCGGAACAAGACTTCTCTTTCACCAAGAACTCCTTGCGAAGTTGGTAGGCATACTGAGTTCTTTGGTAAGTTCTTTTCAACGAACACTATGGTGAGTATAACTTCGACACCTTCACCTTTGGTCTTATTTTCATCTCACCCTAGTAGGGTAGAAACTTATGCTTTATTTTATCTGAGATTATCAATATGACCGCAGTTGTGAGGCCACCAGGAAGGTGGAGATTCTCTGTGTTTGACCCGCTGAGTTTTTTTTCCTTTCCAGACTATACTCATGACTTACCTGCACGTAAATGGATTAAATGCATACCTTTGTTTGTAGGGAGGTTGGGAGAATCAATTGAGGATCACTTGGATGCTTTTTCTAAGTTGTTGGATGATTTTTCAGGTGGAACATGATGGTGTGGCGATGAGGATGTTTGTGTCGACCCTCAAGGGGGAGGCATGAACGTGGGACAAATCCCTTCCTGATGCCTCCATTGATGGATGGGATTCATTCCAAGAGAAGTTCATTGAACGATGGGTGGATAAGAAGAACAACTCTTCTTTAGTTAATGCTTTTACTCATATTAAAAAGAATGGGGATGAGATTGCACTTATTTTAATGCTTGTTTTTCTAAAATTTATTATAATTTTGTTGAAATCTGTAAACCTAGCACTCGACAATTATTCCTAATAAAATCACTTTATTAAACAACTGCACAACTAGGCCACTCAACGAAAATCAACGAAAGCATAAAAACTGAAATCAGTCACACAATGCATACAAGATATTCGAGTAAACAACTCCTGGAAAAACCCTTGCGGGAAAACTAGATTTTTTATTAATCTTGGGCTCCCTTCCTGGGATAATGGCCCTTCAGAGGATTACAATGCAATGATAGCCTAGCCCACTTGGCTGCTATCTCCCTTGCTGGCCCTTTGCACCTTTCCTCAGCCCTGCCTATTCACCCTTGGATGAACTCTCTTCACGCACTCAATGATATCTCCTCACTTTCTCTTAGTGCGTCTCATCCTCTCACCTAGGCTGCCTTTTATTACATTGAGATTTGACCAATCAATCATTAACCCTAGATCTCCAAAGTGATCAAAGGTTGAGATCTAATCTCACCTTCACTTTAGATCTAACAACTATGACTTAATCAACTCTCACTTAAGTTACTAACACCAAATAACTTAGGTGTTTAACTTAATTAATTAAAAGGACATTCACTTTAATTAATGACTCATAAAGTGAACTTCTTAAAGTTTACGAATAGGTTACAAGGACGACTTCCACATGCTAGACACTGAGCCTATGTGGAAGTACTTGTCCAATGCTAATACATCAACAAATTTTTTGTTACTATAAGGTCTAATTATGCTTGTACTTTGATTTTTTACTTTGAGGCATTTGATGGCATTTTGGGTATTTTTCTCAGGAATAAGGAACCTTGAACTCTGGAGGAAGCCCAAGATGCTGCTATTAAGTTGGAAAGACATTTTATTTCAGCCTACGGTTTCATTCCAATTCATGAAATTCAACTACTGATTGTTAAAGTAGTGCAAGAAGTCCTTGTTACTAAAGATGAACCACAACTTGCACCATGCTAGGTTCCCAGAGATGAACAGGTGGACGATAATTCAGGATTAAATGATTAGGAACCAAAAGCTGCACCACTTGAGCCATACGTAGAGTTCCATGAAGATGTGAATACTCAAGAGCATGGGTTCCTTCCATTAGCAATGATGAAAAATTTCAAGAGGAGGAATCACAGGTTAACCAAGTAGAGATCAGTCAACAAGAGATTTCATCCTTGCCTATCACAACAGTGGTTCAAGAACGGTTTGAGCAGATGCCATTACGACAGGAAGAGCCACTTTTGGTTCAACCAGAGGATGATGTCCCTTACACTTTGCCTACAATTTCGCATCCTGAGGTTGTTCTTCAAGGTCCTGAGATTGATCAGTGCTCGGATATCAAGGTTCATCATGACCTAGTTGGGCTCAGGATGATGGAGGTATTTGAGCGGGTAGATTCCAAGAGTTTTGGCTCTCATGCATTCATGCTTGTTACTATTGAAATACCATACCCTAAATCCCAACCAACATCTTTCAGTCCACCAACACCCTTCAGTTATGCCTTCAGTGGTAAATACATCAAGGTAGTTTTGGGTCATATGAGGTTTCACGATTGGTCCCCTTGGAAGGTTGATTTTGTTGACCTCTCCCGTTGGATTGATCATTTGGTTGCATGGTTACATTGGTCCTCTGAGTATGATGATTTAATCATGGCAACTTTGAGGTAAAACGTTTGGGTCTAGAGTAGTTGTCTTTCCTTTTCGCATTGTCATTTCAGTATTTCCTTCTTGCTGGTTTTTGGTAGTTAGGACAACAATCTACATTTTCCTTGTAGTGTCTTTTCCCTTTAGTTATTTACTTCAGTCTTTGCATAAGTGTCGCTGATTTTTGCCAAACTATATCAGCATGTGGTCGGGTCTTGTGTGTCTTTCCTTTCATGAATAAATGGCTATCCAGTAGTGTTTTTCCTGGGTCAAAATTTGAGTATCTTATCTTTCACATGCCGAGCCTTTGTATATCATTAGAGTGAGCCTGGATGGGGTCCCGTTTGTCATGTTCTCGAAGCATTGAGTATTAGGATGGGTAGTTTGAGGAGACATAGGAAAGTCTTGAGTCATCTTATATCTTGTCTCCTCATCTCTTATCATTGAGTCTTCTTCTTTGAGTCATTCGTCCCCCTCATCCATCAATAGGGATATGGTACCTGGTTTTTTCATCTTGATCTCTCGAGTTATCACTTAATGTTGAAGGAAGAGAGACATTATAGCTCTTCTTTTCAGCAGTTCATCCTGTATTGACTTCTACACATTATCTTTGGATGACCCAGAAGTAGAGCGCCTTGGTAGCCATGAGCTTCATTGGCGGTTATCTCGCATCCGACAAGGTTGAGTATCATTGGGCCTTGATTGGATGATCCTTGTCATTGTTCGACTTTAGAACATCTTTCACAATGATGGGTTGTGCTTGTACCTTAGTGTAATGTCCCTTTCCCAATAGAAGCTCCACAGAGGAGGCTTAATGGTCTAAACAACCTCGTTAGACTATAGCCAGGGCCATACAGGGGTAAACAGGGTTACTAGAGGTCACTTCAGTTGAGGGTGTTATAATTTGAAAGTGACATTGAGCTAAAAGTGACTAAAAGCGTTTTTCAATCAAAGCGAGCTAAAAATAGAACGGATAAGCTAAAAATAGGTCAACAACGAATTAGGGTTTCGGGAACTATAAGAAAAGGGTAAAGCGACCTAATTCATCATTATGCAGAATTTGACTTGTCAGTTGAAGAGAGGCACATCTCAGGAGAGAATTTGTGGATTCCAGGAGGAAGACACCCAGTGGTTGATTTTGGTGTTGAGAGACACACCCTAGTCACCGGGAATATCATCCAGATCTTCCATCGTACCTCAGTAGCAGTGATCCAGTTGCAGCAGTAAGGGCGCACTTGTCCAGGGAGAGGGCGCATCTTCTGAGCATTAGTTAAGTTGTCTTGTCCCAGCTAGGGAGAATCCAGGGATTCCCCTTCGACCCATTTGAGAGGAGGGCAGGACGCTTCTATTGCCTGATTTCTCGTCAGATTCTGGCGGAGAAATCATCTTGGGCGCATTTCTCAGCCATTGAGGGTGCGACAGTTGGGGAGGATGCATTTGGGATTCCCGAGAGATCGTTAGATCAGATCTAGGGAAATCCTTCTGACCCATTTCAGAGGAGCCTAGGGCGCTCAGTTTGAGACCCTTATCAGTCGATTCTGAGAGGGGAATCACTAGGGCGCAGTTTCCAGCAGCAGAGGGGGCACATTTCACCAGAGGGATCCATCCGGGGTCCAGACATATCGGCAGAGGGCCGATTGTCAATCTGTCAGTCACCAAGACTGAGTGAGAGAGCAAGGCGCACTGTTTGAGATATTTTCCAGGTAGATCCGAGGAGTTTAGCCACTAGGGCGAACTTTCCAGTCTTGCAGCAGTTGTCGTATGAGTTGCCGTAGCTCGCAGCAGATCCTACAACTCATCCATTGATCCAACAACATTCTTCTATTACGGGCTATTATTGTTTTAGTTTTCTTATTGTATTCCGGCTAAGATCCTTTTGTCACTGATCTAGCTGAGAGATTTATTTTCCTTAGCCGCATACGACATTGTAAACCGTAGAGATATCATAATATATGGTTGATAGTCTTTTGTCTCATTTACTATCTGTATGCTTATTCATATGCTGTAAACACTTATTTATCTACACACACATGCGAAAAACACCAAGCATGTAAAAATCTGCAGCTTAAACACATCCAAAAACCCTCAGTGTATCAGATCAGACATCAGACATAGCAGATTAGCAACAATTCCTAGACTAGCCAGATCTGGAATATTACAGTGGTATCAGAGCTTTAGTCCTTCCAGCCTGTGACTAAAGACGATGAGTTCAATCGGTGAGTCAGAGGGCCGTGAGCACGTAGGTGACGAATACGTCACTTACAACAAACGCAGGGAGAGGAGACCTAAACTAGATTTTCCCCCTTTTCCTCCTAGTTCAGAGGAAGAGGAAGAAGCACATAGGGAAGCAGAGAGAAGGGCAGAGCGTGAGGCAGAGAGGATGTTGGGAGATAGATATGAGAGACCAGAGGGCAGTGGCAAGGCCCCCATGGAACCAGAGGTAGCCTTCATGCAAGTACTCAACAATCTGGTAATCAATCAACAAGCTATGACTTAGTCCTTGGCGTAGATGGCTGATATATTGGCTATAGTGGGCACCCTGCGCACACAAGCTCCACATGCAGCGTAGGGGAACTTAGGGGCAGGCAATAGACCCTAGTCACCTACTCACACATACATCTCTTCGAGTAGGATTCCCAGGCTATTGCTCCCCAGTTTCCAGAGGGCACCCCCAGCAGCAACACAACAGTCGATAGCACAGAGGCCGCCCACTTAGGTAGAGAACATTGCAGAGTATAGGAGGAGTATGCAACATTGGGTCATGACTTCCATCAGGACATGACCCTAGTCGAGTACTGTGGACTTAGACTCAGGAACCGCCCCAGAGAGCCTCAGAGAGGAGGACAACAACAACAACAGGGGCATAACTTGGATTTCATTCGGAAAGTTGGTAAACTCACCATACCTTCTTTTGACGGATCGTCCAAATGCACCGCTAGAGCTTGGGTACAAAAGCTAGACATGTACTACAATCTCAACCAGATGATCGAGACAGAGGCCATCAATTTCGCTACCCTACACTTGGAGGGTGAGGCACACGAGTGGTGGCATCATGGATTGGTGACGTTGGGTCACAGTCACATCTCCTCCTACAGGGAGTTCACAGAGAGACTCATGGACCGGTTTGATAGGAGGGATCTAGAGATCCATTTTAGGGACCTAGCCCAGTTGAGACAAACTGGCACAACATAAGCATTCATCACGGAGTTTCAGTGGGTAGTAGTGGTAGTGACAGATATATCAGAGCCCAGGTTTATCATGTTATTCACAGAGGGGCTCACAGAACCCTTGAGAGGATGGGTGAAGTCATACATGCCTCATACCTTGCAGGATGCCATCTTACGCAGTCAAGATTTGACAGACTCAGTGTCGAAGACTAAACCCTTTTTCCAAACCCTTCGTACCACAGAGGGACCGAGACAAGAAGCCATTCTAGAGAGAGTGGAAGGGCAAAGAGAAGTTGGATGATGAAAGGAGGCGAGAGCTTATGAGGAAGAAGCTCTGCTTCACCTGCAAGGACCCTTGGGTCCCAGGCCACAGGTGCATGGGCAAGGGAGAGATCCATTATATTGAGTTGGTATCAGACAGTTTGGATAGTGAGGAGGAGGAGTAGGACAGTGGATCCACTAGCTCAGAGGAGGAGCCATCACAGGCAGAGGAGCAACCTCCCCGTAGACCACCGACACCGGCAGGAACCCACCCACCAGTAGTACCACATCCTCCTGAGTAGGTTAACAGACGAAAACCAACAAAGGGAGGAGTCATAGCGACCCTTTCTGGTGTTCCCAGGTATGACACCCTTCGGATTAGAGGAACTATTCAGGGACAGCGGGAAATCGCCTTGATAGATGGTGGGGCCACCCACAACTTCATTGATGCTTCATTGGTATCGAGGCGGGAACTTCAGACAGAGAGGTTTGAGGGGTTTGATGTTGCAGTAGCAAATGGCCACATAATGGAGTGTCTAGATAGAGTTCCAGACTTGGAGATAAAGTTAGGTAACTACATCGTGAGAAACACATTTTATGTAGTTGACCTATTTGACACAGATGTGGTGTTGGGAGTCTAGTGGTTGATCACATTGGGCAAAATCACCACCAACTACCAAACCTTGGAGATGGGGTTCAGAGATAGTGACGGGAAGAGGATTGTATCGAGGGACATGTCGATAGGGGCACCCAGGACAGTTTCGGCCAAGAGGATGGAGAGGATCTTCAGGCACGAGGAGGTAGCATATGCCGCATAGTGCTTGATCACTACGTAGAGGGATTCAGAGGGTTGACAACAGTATCAGACAAAGATCAAGAACTTGTTGGGACGACATCAACAGGTTTTTGGTTCGATTCCACCAGGGAGACCACCTGAGAGAGGGTTTGAGCACACCATTGAGTTGGAGGAGGGGGCCAAACCTATGATCACAACACCCTATCGTCATCCTAGGAGGTTCAAGGATGAGATAGAGAAAGCAATTAAGGAATTGCTAGCGATGGGACACATTAGACCTAGCAACAGTCCATTCTCTTCTTCAGTTGTCTTAGTTTTGAAGAAGGATGGTACCATGAGGATGTGCATCGACTACCGGGCCTTGAATAAGAAAACCATCAAGAACCGGTATCCTATACCTCACATCGATGAGTTGATGGATGAACTGCATGGGGCAATTTTCTTCTCAAAGATTGATCTACGCTCTGAATATCATCAAATCAACATCCGAGAGCAGGACATAGAGAAGACGACATTTTGATGCCCTTCGGTCATTTTGGGTTCCTGGTTATGCCATTTGGGCTAACCAATGCACCGACTACATTTCAGTCTTGCATGGACCACATATTCAGGGATCAATTGAGGAAATCGGTCTTGGTATTGGTCTACAACAAGACATGGCAGGAGCATATGAGGCACTTGGATGAGGTACTTAACATCATGGAGACACAGTCACTATACGCCAAAGAGTCCAAGTGTGAGTTCGGTTTGACATAACTACTTTACTTGGGCCACATTATCGATGCGCAGGGAGGTGCACCAGGAGAAGATCAGGGCCATTCTAGATTGGCCAACGCCCAGGAATGTGACAAAATTGAGGAGCTTCTTTGGGCTATGCAACTATTACAGGCGGTTTGTCAGGGGCTTTTCTCAGCTTGGAGCACCACTTACAGATCTCACTAGACAGGGGGCCTTCCTCTGGACCGACGAGTCACCAAAAGCCTTTGATCACATGAAGAAAATCATGGGCACATTTCCAGTGTTAGCATTACCAGACTTCACTTCACCATTTGTATTAGAGTGTGATGCGTTCGGTGAGAGCATCGAGGCGGTTTTGATGTAGGGAGGAAACCCCATTGTGTTCGAGAGTAGGAAGCTCAGTCAGCCCGAGAGGCTGTACTCTATTTATGACAAGGAAATGCTGGAAATCATGCATGCCTTAACCAAATTCAAGCAATATTTGGTGGGCAACAAATTCGTGGTCAAAACAGATCATAACAACAAAGTGTTTTCTTGAGCAAAAGGATCTCAGTGAGTGCCAACAGAAATGGGTGACGAAGGTACAGGCCTTCGATTTCGGCATGGAGTATGTCAAGGGGAAGAAGAACATTGTGGCTGATGCACTTTCTAGGAGACCCGCGACATGTTCTTTGATGGAGGTTTTAGTGGATTGGAAATCCCATTTGTTAGTGGAATATTCCAAGAACAAGTTCGCTTGTGAGGTTTTGGATGGACAGGTTCAGGATGATAGGTACAGGGTCATTGACGATGTCATATTCTATAAGGACAGAGTCTACTTAGTGCCATGCTCAGGGCTCAAGAAGAAGATTTTAACATCATGATTCACCACTGGCAGGCCATCAGGGGGTTTTCAAAACCTACAGCTAGATCAGAGAGAGGTTCTCATGGAAGGGCCTCAAGTAGGATGTTATGAGGTACATTAGTGAGTGTGTGACTTGTCAGCAGAACAAGTCAGAGCATGCACTTCCAATAGGACTACTTCAACCACTTCCCATTCCGAAGTAGAAATGGGAGAGCATATCGATGGACTTCATCACAGGCCTACCCAAGGTTCAGGGTAAGGACTGCATCTATGTGGTGGTCGACAGATTGACCAAGTTTGCTTACTTCTATGCCATACCGACAGATTACAACGCAGTTCAGGTGGCCGAGTTATTCTTCAGGGAGGTCTTCAGGCTCCATGGGTTGTCGAGGAATATCATTAGTGACAGGGACAATCGATTTATTGGTACATTCTAGAGGGAGTTGTTTAGATTGGTGGGGATAGAGTTGACACCTAACACCAACTATCACCCTCAAACAAATGGGCAGACCGAGATAGTCAACAAGTGGGTTGAGGGGTATTTGAGAAACTATGTGAGTGGACAACAGAGAACATGGGTCAGGTGGCTACATCTAGGAGAGCATTGCTACAACACCACCTTCCACATGTCCATTGGCATGACACCCTTCCAAGCATTGTACGGTTATGGTGCTCCCACTTTGATAGACTTGGTTTTCGGGGAGAGCAAAGCTCCCAAAGCCAAAGACTGGATCACCGAGAGTCAGGAGATTCTCAAGTTACTGAAAGATAACCTGCCCCTACAAACAATCATCTTTGAAGAAGAGTGGGGCCGAGAAGCTCAAGCCTAGATTTTATGGACCTTACAGGATCATGCGTCGGGTAGGCGAGGTTGCTTATGAGCTAGAGCTTCCCGAGGGGAGTATGATTCATAACGTGTTCCACGTGTCTTGCCTCAAGAAGGCCATGGGACAATTCATCAACACATCAGAGGAGCTTCCCCCATTAGATGAGGAGGGACAGTTGGAGTTGGTTTCGGAGGAGGTACTGGAGTTCCGAGAGCGGAAACTGAGGAGAAGGGTCATCAGAGTCTCTGATCAGATGGAGAGGGATTCCAGTAGAGGATGCTACTTGGGAGAGCGAGCAGGTGTTGCAACACCCTAGATTGGTATTGCTTAAGGACAAGTAATTTCGGGAAGGGAGGACTGTAATGTCCCTTTCCAAATAGGAGCTCCAAAGAGGAGGTTTAATGGTTTAAACAACCCTGTTAGACTATAGCCATGGCCATATAGGGGTAAATAGGGTTACTAGAGGTCACTTCAGCTGAGGGTGTTATAATTCGAAAGTGACATTGAGCTAAAAGTGACTAAAAGCGCTTTTAAGTCAAAGTGAGCTAAAAATAGAACGAATAAGCTAAAAATAGGTCAACAACAAATTAGGGTTTCGGGCAGCTATAAGAAAAGGGTAAAACAACCTAATTCATCATTATGTAGAATTTGACTTGTCAGTTGAGGAGAGGCGCATCTTAGGAGAGAGTTTGTGGATTCCAGGAGGAAGACACCCAGAGGCTGATTTCGGTGTTGAGAGACACACCCTAGTCACCAGGAAGATCATCCAGATCTTCTATCGTACTTCAACAATAGTGATCTAGTTGTAGCAGTAAGGGCGCACTTGTCCAGGGAGAGGGCACAACTTCTAAGCATCAGTTGAGTCGACTTGTCCTAGCCAGGGAGAATCCAGGGATTCCCCTCCAACCCAATTGAGAGGAGGGCAGGACGCTTCTATTGCCTGATTTCTCGTCAGATTCTGACAAAGAAATCATCTGGGGCGCATTTCTCAGCCTTTGAGGGTGCGACAGTTGGGGAGGACGCATTTGGGATTCCCGAGAGATCATCAGATCAGATCTAGGGAAATCCTTTCGACCCATTTCAGAGGATCCTAGGGCGCTCAGTTTGAGACCCTTATTAGCCGATTCCGACGGGGGAATCACTAGGGTGCAGTTTCCAGCAACAGAGGGGGCGCATTTCCCTAGGGGGATCCATCCGGGGTCCAGACATATCAACAGAGGGTTGATTGTTAGTCTGCCAGTCACCAGGACTGAGTGAGAGAGCAGGGCACACTGTTTGAGACAGTTTCCAGGCAGATCCGAGGAGTTTAGCCACTAGAGCAAACTTTCCAGTCTTGCAATAGTTGCCGTAGCTTGCAATAGATCCTACAACTCATCCATTGATCCAACAACATTCTTCTATTACCGGGTATTGTTGTTTTAGTTTGCTTATTGTATTCCGGCTAAGATACTTTTGTCACTGATATAGCCGAGAGATTTATTTTCCTCAGCCGCATACGACATTGTAAACCACAGAGATATCATAATATATGGTTTGCAGTCTTTTGTCTCATTTACTATCTATATGCTTATTCATATGATGTAAACACTATTTATCTATAGACACATGCAAAAAACACAAAGCATATAAAAATCCACAGCGTAAATGCATCCAGAAACCCCCAGTGTATCAGATCAGACAATAGACATAGCAGATTAACAACATTTCCTAGACTAGCCGGATCTGGGATATTACACTTAGGACCCATTGTCATTATTGGTGGTGTTCCTTCGCACTTGACAGGTGTTTTCATTATTGACATCTGATTAAGTGACTCTTTCCCTTGTGTCGACGTTAGTACATTTACTGCAGGGAGAAGTGTACATATTGGGTGGTAGCAGGTAGCGGATTTGGATGAGACCCCTTGTGTTTCAGTGGGAGGTTTATATTGATTTGACTCCATGGCCCATTGGATAGGCTTTGGCATCACAGGTCAATTTACAAGATCTTTTTGTTAACTTACAGGGCCTTCTTTCCTTCCACTCATTTATAGGGGTATTCTTGGTACATATTTCTTCAGTTTTCATGGAGCACCATTGATACATCCTACAGAGTTCTCACATAGAAGTTTCAACTTTACAGACACAAAGATTCATATGGTTCTTGACATCCCACAGGGGGATCCTGTCCCCTTGAGTTGCCATTGTTAACCTCTAGATTTTCACCCTTGACAATCTTGAGGGTTAAGAGCCAACATGCACTATTTTGGCTGGCATTCTGAGATTCTCCCAGAGTTTAGCACTTGTGGTTAGTAGAGGTTGATTCCCATCAAAGACAGATCTATGGTCGATACATGGTTGTTTTGTTCAGAGTTAGAGCTAGCTTGGTTTCCCATGCATTTGATAGAGATGTTTACATACAACTGGTGTCCCTACTTTTTAGGAGACATGGTTTGAGTGGGTCATTTGACAGTTTGGAGCAGTTTTGAGCATACAGGGATAGTCCTTGCATGATTCTTAGGCCCGATGGCACTTTTCCGGGCGACATGCAAGAACTTTCTATTTTTAGCAGTTTAAGCTCCAGGCCCCAGATTCAAATTCTGAGCATGCAGTATGGATCCTTGAGATATATAGAGTCTTTTGGACCTTTTTTGGGATGATTTGTCATATATTTCTATTTTTAGCAAGTTGAGCACCGAGGCTTGCATGTCAATTTTGATTGCGGAGTCAGATCCCTTAAGGAAAATTGAATCCAAGTTCCAACGAGTATAATATCATTGACATGCAAGAAATTTCTATTATTAGTGGTGTCTATTTTTAGACATTGGACACATGCCAGTGGTCTCCTAGTCACCCCAGACAATTCTGGAAAGTTTGGATGAGTTTTAAATTTTTGGGACTGGATGACTATTTTTGGAAACTTCTATTTTTAGCAGTGGTCGTCATCTCTAGAAGTGACAAGTGGTAGGCTCAGATTTGGACATTTGGCAGAGTTTCAACATGATGTGGCAACTACGTGGCATTACTTAAAGAGGGGCGCATTTTCCAAGGCAAAATGGAATAAAGTCAACGAAGAATTAGATAAAGTGAAAATGAGGCGCATAAGATGAGGTGGCACTTCCCGAGAGATAATTTAGGCAATCAAGGCTACTTTTTCTCATTAATTTTCCTCGCTTAACATATCTTCACTTTCCATGCATTATTTTCCCAAAAATCCCCTTAAAATTGCTTTTAAATGCTAATTTTCAAAAATTTAGGAAAATCCCTAAAAAGTAAGGTAAATTCCTCTTCCTTGGCTAGTGCATGCAGAATTGGCGTGTGTTGACATGTTTTAGTTAACTAAACACTCAACTCACTCTTACCTTCACTTCACTTATCCTTTCCCTCACTTAACTCATTTTATCCCTCAATTCACTCACCATTATCTCAATTTCCATGCATTAACTCCCTCTTATCCCCACACATGCGCCACTCCTTCACTTAACTATCCCTTACACTCTCACTCATAACTCACCCATGCGCATTACTCACTCACACTTATTCCCTCGTGCACATTAATTCCTAAATTACTCATTCACATGTCCTCATCTTCTCCTCTTGGGATATGTCTTACTCTCTATATAACGGAGAGGTTTATTCATTATTATGGTGGGATTTCAACAGCAGCTAGTACACTCTTCTCTCATTCTTTAGTCTAGTTAATCTATCTTTGAGCAAAGTGATCATTGTACCGGTTGTGGGCTTGTCAATTGTGGCACAACCAACCCTCTTGCAAGCCTATTAATAAAGAAGTTTTCTGTTTGTGTTCGAACCTTTCTTCTTGTTGGTACTTTGTTGAATTTTTCAATTAGATTAGTGGCTTCTTACTATTCATTGTGGTTTAATCGATCTTTTGAGTAGTTTCTTTCTTTATTTCTCTTGTGCTAACCCTGCAGGATCCCTCCAAGCTAAAAACTATATTTTTTTCCCCACGTCTTGGGTTGAATTAACACGCTGTCCAAGACATAACAGCCGCTGTTTTTTGTCACTTTTTGCAAAAAATCAGGCCTTAAGACAGCAACAAATCACCCTAGGGACTCCCCCCTGAGGCTGGCAAGCACCAGCCCAAACGGAGAGGGGTCTAGCCCGTGACAATTTGGGGCTTTACTCTTTTAATTAGCCATTTTGTCATCGCTGAAATATCAGATTTATCAACTCAATTGAAGGGTGGAAAAGTGTGCTAACACCACCCCGAGACTCTTAAGGTTGAAGGTTTCATAAAAAAGAAAAGGGTTATTGACTTCATTGACTTAGGCAGTACATAGTTTTATTGATAGGAAGCTTGCAACACAACTCAACTATTTTTCTTACCTTGTCAAGCATTTCCACGTGATGGTTGCTAATGAAGGAATGGTATCTCCTAGGAGGAAAATGCCAAAATATTAAACTAAATAGGTGGACTACCAATTATTGAAACATATGAATGACATTTCACTTGGAGGAGTGGACATTGTGCTTGAAGTTCATTGGCTCAAGGTGTTGTGCACCATTTCCATGAACTTCGAGGAACATTTTGTGAAGGTCTGATTGGAAAGGATAGAATATGATCTCAAAGGATTAATGTCTACTACTCAAAACATTAGCTCCCATAGAATGGAAAAGCTCCTCAAGTAAAGGCTAAGTGGGATAGTTGTTCACGTATTCCACATTAAAGGCAAGAAGGGCAAGACAATTCGTTAAAGGAGCACTAGGGTTTTCAAATGCCAAAAAACCCTAGTCTTCTTCTCTCACAAGAGCTACAGTATACAATACTATCTTTGCCTCCCTAGGGTTTATCACAAACTGTGGCTCCTTTGCTTCCTTAGGATAAAAACTTAACCGTAGAATTTGCCTTGAACTTCCTCCAAGAACCCTAGTGCTCCAAGACAAAGAAAGATAATACGATGAAGAGTACACAAGAGAGAGAGATTAGTGTGCTCCACTCCTCACATCTTTAATAAAAGTGTGTGAATGAATGGATTCTCTCCTTCCTCTATTTATATAAGAGTTAAGGGAGGCCAACAATATAAAGTGGACCTAGTCCACTACAAGCAACCTAGCTAATCACAAGGTAGGCTCACATGTGGAGTGCTTCCAGTCCAAGCGACACATGTCAAGCTCCAAGGTGAAAACATCCAACAAACAAGGGTCCAAGGCATGAGTGCTCCATGAGATGTTTCCAACACCTCTCCTCCAAAGGCCTCTTAATGCTCCAACACTCTTAAGCCATGTGCTCCTCTGAGTCCACCCCACCTACGTTATCAGTGCCTCAACCCAAATGTCACAAGCCTCCATGCAAGCAAACAAGCGTGGCCATACCATCTAAGGCTTAATGCTCTCCTCCAAAATGCCCAACGCTCCTCCAAAGAAGCAAGTGGTCCTCCCAAGCAAGCAAGCAACCTCCATGTGGCCATCACGAAGAATGTCACCCAACTCCATAGGTCCCAAATGCTCCAAGGAAGAATGCCATAGAAGCATCAAGACAAGGTCTAGAAATCAATGAGCAAGCCAACTCCAATGTGTAAGTCCATCACGGGACAACCAAGGGTCATCCATGCACCATGCACCACACATCACATGAAGCACCCCCCGGCATGGTGTAAACACTTTTGAAGTAACCTTGAAAGCTAACAGATGAGAGGGTTGTCGAGGGGGGAAATGTTGACATGAGCCCTGTTGCTGTTGATGTTGACAAATTAGACATTTGACTCGGAGAAATTTCTTCATGTGCTTCACTATTAAATTTGAAATAACTGAATAATGCTGTTGGTTCCAAATCAAAATAGGGCTGTGGACCACTCACTAAAACACAGAGAACCCAAGATTTCTTGTAGGTGACCTTTGTAATACATCTTCCATCCAAAGCACAAAGGGATCAACACAAAAACTTGTATTTTGACAATGATTAGACTCAAAACCAAGTGAGGAAATAGAATAAGATTTTGAGATCATTACCAAATCAACAAATTTCCCCTGTTGTTCAGAAATAGCAACTGCGATTATCACCTCATTGTTGGAAAAATCATCTTCTTTTTGAACTGAATGCTGTCCTTCACACTGTAAAGATATTTCAGCTTCAATTTGAAACAAAATCTGAGGAAAGTCAGTATTTTAGGCTCTAAACTTTGCACTTCATCAGATATACAATCAAAGGAAGAGGCATATCTTCAGTAATTTCAGGAGCCTCATGAATTCCTTCATCCCAAATATCTTCATTTGATTCTCTTTTAAACTCGGGGAAAAAAGAAAGCATACCAAAATCATCCTCCTAATCATCAGAATTATCACTTCACACTGAATCCTCCGCTGAATCAGAAGATATTGTAGTTTTAGAACAATCTTCAGAAAAACCATCACCCTCATTAGGGTCTTCCCAATAGTCTCTGAAATCTTGCTAGAAAACATGTAATGAATCAATATTACCTACAGGGAAACACTTATACCTTACCCTGACATCACTCTCCGGGGTCATTAGAAACAACTCGGTAAGAAAAAAAAAATCTTACCAAAATCATCCTCCTAATCATCAGAATTATCACTTCACATTGAATCCTCTGTAGAATCAGAGGATATTGTAGTTTTAAAACAATCTTCAGAAAAATCATCACACTCATTAGGGTCTTCCCAATAGTTTCTGAAATCTTGCTAGAAAACATGTAATGAATCAATATTACTACAGGGAAACACTTATACCATACCCTGAGATCACTCTCCAGGGTCATTAGAAACAACTTCAATAACACGTCTTCATGTATAACATCGAAATCATTAACACATTGGTCAAAATCTCTAAGGCGTTACTTAGTTCAAATACCATAACCATGAAACTTTGGAATTTAATTGCACAAGCTTCCACTATGGAGTGGAATTAGGTACCCAGGTATGCGAGTTAAGTCCAGTGGGGCATATTTGTGTAATGCCATCAGGCTAGATTATTGGATCCCTCAGGATGGAGTCGCCAGCTGAGAAGTTTGATCATCAAACCAACTATAGCTCATTGCTAGTTTATGTTTCTCTTTATTGCAGAATTTGAGTTTGAGTTGGTTCCGTTCAATTCTCTTGCTATTTATTGTAAATCTTAACAGTTTGGAGCTTTTTGTTAGCTTCCTCAAGTTCATCAAGGATTGCTTTATGCCACTTCCTCCCCATTGCAACAATCTGCCTACCATATCCACGCAGAGTCTCGACCTGGGCATGAGTTCCAAGCATTGCGGTCTAGGGTTAAAAAACCTAGTGAGCTTGTGACAGATGAAACCCCCAATAGGAGTGAAAATCTGCATCAGGAACTCCCAAAATTGCTTTGGAAGCCCAAGAAACTTGACCTAAACGGGGAAGGACAGTAGGGCGCTTTGTTTTGCAGAGAAATCTTCCTCCCAGGGAGACAACACCACCACTGTTCCAGCATAACCAAGGTCCCTGAGCAAGAATATCAGCACAGCAGGTTTCCTCTTTAAAAGAGAACAAGGAAATCCGAAAAACCCTTTGTCAGGTTATGGGTGGCTGAGCAGCGCCAATCGTAAGTCTCCCAGACTTACTTTACCCAGGGCTTTATGATGGTCTTGGGTGGGATCTAGCCCAACAAAGTAAAACGTTTGAATTTATCACAGATAACAAAATGTTCATCTTGGCCAATATCATCAGGAATTTCATTCTCATGAATGTTATTACCTTGTAGATTTGGGGAAGAATAAAATGAAGGAAGATAAATGACGAGAAGTACAAAGAAAATAAGACAATAAAATTGAATAAAAGCGAAAATGTAGAATTGCAAACAACAGGATTATTTTTAACCCAAGCAAGTTAAAGTTTTCACGTTGGTACGATTTAAATCTTTATTGATATATGTTTGTTTTCTAAATAGTTTCTTTGGTGTTATCTCTTTGACTTGATTATGCAACTACTGTTCTTGAATGGTTTGTAATTATTTTTGACGTAGTCTAAACGTTCTATGTTTTTACCTTTTTCTGGGCACTTTTTCCGATCAGTTTTGCCTGAAATCTGGTCAGAAATTTAGAAAATTGCAGATTTCAGTGGTTTAGATTACATATTCCAGGTGCCCTTGGTTTTTTGAGGGTGATGAATCGATTTATGCATTCAAAAACATGATTTAAACAATGTAAAGTTGTGATTTCGCCAACAATTGGGTTGCTAGATTCCGGTGATAATTGCCGGAAAGTATAAAACGTAGAATGTTTAGACTACGACATTATTTTTCCAGTGAAGTAGAGTTTTGAATTTTTGTCAAGTGTCTTTATTTTATATAGTACCTAGTGCTATCTTTAATGTGGCAGTGATTTTCAACTAGAGACCTAGATGTAGGAAATTGATGGGGTTTGTTTTCTACTGGCTTATTCCTAAGGTCATGGATGTATAATTCTTTTTTTCTTTTTCTGGTTTGTTTCAGATACTCACCAAATCTTAAAGAAATTAAGGTTGTGAAACACAGGAAAGTCCGCAGAGCAAGATTGTATTACCTTAGAGAAAAACTCCCGAGGTTTTCAACCTTTAAATAAGGATTCTAGGACTATAAAATCTGAGTCGACTCATTGTTCATGATTGCTAGTTGCTTATGTTGGTAAGTAGATGATTGACCAATGCAATCCAATATCTGTAAAAGGAAGGTGGCAAATGTGGGCATTGTCAATGTTGGCCGCCATTTGTTATAACGGATATAAAATTTTGGGACATCATTGTTTGAAGTTGAAAAGGGCTTTTTAAGAGTCAAACCCATACAGGATTACATGAATTTCTTTGCATCTTATTTTTGTATGGCACTCTCTATTTGATGAATGACATGATATTTTTCCTGATTGGTCTTAAGTAACTCAATATAAATAGTCAGTCATATCAACATGGAACAAAATTCTTCAGTTTTAGTAGCGTTGAGGAAGAGGTTTTGATTTATTTTTGCTCTTTGATATTTGTACATATTTGATATTTCTTCTGATCCTTGTTCATATCTCTGTTCATTGTACACATTTTATGTTTAATACAAGCCATATGTTCTCAACAAAAAATTTTCAACAAAATCATAAACGAGGGATACAGAGAAGACCTTGCCTATTGTGTATCGGATTCAAAGTGAGTGGTAAACCCTAAACGATGAAGTAGCAAATATATCTTTTAAATCACTTTTGAATGTTTTCGAAGCCAATATTTGAAAGAAGAATTGGTGGTGAATCATAATATGTTCCAAGTTCCTCCACAGTTGGCTTTTAGCGTAAGAGAAGGGTTGTGACTCTGGCAATTCATTTGAAATCTCAACTATTTAGACTTCCAGGTTATGTATGTAGGGAATATGGAGAATTCCTTGTTCATTATTCTCTTCGTGCAGTTTCATTCATTTTTTTAGTCTACATGTCTAGCCCAATATTGAAAACAGAGAGTTTGAGTTTCAGGGTAAGTAAAAACAAAATTAAGGATCAAGCCAATAATTTTATGTAAGTTGTGTATTATTTTGCTACAGAGAACATTTCTTATGTTCTATCTTCAAGGGGCTCATTCCATGAGGTATTTTAGAAACAAATATATGCAAAATGAATCTTTATCTTTCATGAAAAGATGTACCATGTATATGTTTATCTTTCATGAAAATATGTACCATGTATTGCATTATTTGTGTATATCCTTGATAAGGTCAACATATAAGATAATGAACAGAAAATTTTCTTGTGTGTTTTTATTGTGTCTATAATGTTTTCTTTTGCATATATTCTTACTATTAAACTGTGATTTCTTCTCCTAAGTTTGTAAGTGCTTTTGTGGTGTTTTAGGTTTGATTGCAACTATTCCCATGGATAATTTTTGTAAAAGAACATTTGAAGTAACAGTGAACATTGTATGGTGATCACGCTGAAAACTCTCAAATTCTATGCACCAAGATCCCTATCATCCAAGATCTCTATAATCCATTTTTAATAAAGCGTCTTCAATATTAGCTAGACATACCCAACTAAGAGAAGTTGTTATTTCAATGGGAACACATTTATTTTATAGATAGATTATATAAGGTTCACAAGGAAGTGGTATGTGCATATGGTCCATTGAAGTATTGCTTAAAGGTTATGCATAATGGATAAAAGGTTAAATTGCAAAGCATCTATCTTTAGGATTGGCTATATATAAGTTGGAAATGGCAATTATGTGTAACTAATTATGAAGATTTTGCAGTGTCAGTTTTAGTCTACTTTTATTCCCTATTTTTTCATGCATGTAGATTCAAAGTCTCCTGTTGGCAGACGTGGAAGAAATTCAATGTTTGACAAATCAAATGGTTCTAGGATGAATTATCACAACAACAATCCACGGTTTCATAAAAAACATATTGAATCTTACCAATATGAAGCCTTGCTTTTGTAGTTGCACCCCTAGAAATTAATAAACTGTGGCTTTCTTAATGAATTCAATGACTTCACTCACTTTCTTTTACATAATGATTTATTATTAAAACATTATCTATGATTGAAATCATCAATGTTCATACTACCTCTTTACAACTCTACAAAAGTAAGATTAATGAAACATATTTATGAATTGAGAAATGTACACTTTTTTGTTACTGAAATTGAAAGCATATTCCATGACAATATTAATATATTATTGTTGAATACCTAATCCATGGATTATGGTAAATTGTAAATAGTAGAAATGTGAAGAGTTATAGGTGATATGAAGAGTCACTTGAAAGGTGAAGACCAATGGTCATTCTGTATTGTATTTTATGAACGTCTCATGTAAATGCAAATCATAAAGTGTGAAGTTACATTTTTTGCCCGTACTTGCATGTCAGTGGTATTAGAGTAGGTTAACTCCATGATTCTTTGCATTGGGCGTTTCCTTTCCTCTCGCGTGCAACAATGCCTCTTGTTATTCCTTGTCTGCATTACTTAGTCTCTCTCATCCCTATTGGCATCGTTCGTGCCCCTCATCTGCAGGTATTAGGGTTTCATCCAGGATGAAGTCATTCCAAGCCTTCTTTGGCTTGCTCTTCCCTTCACGTTGCTTTGTCGTCCATATTTTATCTACACTGCTGCATAGTTCTAGAGCCCTCGACTACCGCTCATTTCGTTTGGTTGTGCTCTTGCCATAACCCTCACTTTTATTAAAAAAAAGAACCAGTGCCATCTCTCTACAAGAAAGTGCTGGTCCAAATCTATTGTTGTTGCATCGTCCTTTGGACCCTCGTCATTCTCTTCCGATTGAGATTCTAACATGTTTTTATCCAACTCTAGTCTCTCCCTTGTCGTTGATCCGGATTTTATGAGCAGAACGAAATGAATACCGATTATTAGCAGGGACTTAACACAAAAATAACAGAGATACAGTAAAACTGGTTTTCTATTAAATAACAAAATAAGCTGAAACTGTAAAATGCAGCGGAAATAAGCTTGCTGGAATGGTGGCGGCGTATCTCTGAGAAGAGATGTGACAACAGCGCACATTCGCAAGAAGAAAATTACAATGAGGCTCGGAAGGCCTTTTTACAATAGACGGGAATGCCAAAAGTCCTAGACATCCAAAAACCTAACCCTAGGAGATGAAGCGCCAAAAGTCATGTGGGCCCCGTTTGGGTAATGTGACAACAGCCGCTAGTTCTTCGCAGTATAGAAAATTGGCAATGAGGCTCGGGAAGGCTCTTTGCTACACAGATCACCGCTAAAAAGTGTCCCAGAGAAAAACCTAACCCGATATAACAGCCTAAAAGCCGCGGGCCCCGCTTTGGGGTTGGTACCTAACTTCCGGTCGAATCTCGCACGACTCGCTTTAGCGCGCGATAAAGATAGCTCAAGGCGTTGCTGAAGTTATTCATCCCCGAGATCATAATACTTTTTGACAAAATTCCGCACAATTTTGCAACCACAAATATACCTCAAAAACTGCGAAACGCCCGTGTAAGTTCAGGACCAAAAATCATATCTGCTAAAAATGTCGAACGCTGCTTTGAGCTAGCTTGGAAAGGTGGGTGGCCACCGAGCACCATCCGATCAATCCTCCTCCTTAGGGAAGTAATGGTCTCCATTGCTGGAGGTCCCCATTAGATGAGGGAAAATGGTGAGCTAATTTCTGTCTTTGGTGCAGCCAATCATTAATAAATTGAGCAAAGTTTCCTGGTACTCTTGTTGTCGAGTGCCCTTTATCCTGCCCCATCTGCTAATCTTATCTATTGATACCCGTACGCTGAGCCTCATATGTCGGGCTTGTTCTGCTTACTGAGTGTCCAATACGTAGCCAAGGGCTGCTATAGATCCACGCGAACATTGGGTGCGCCAAGGCAGAGAATGTTGAGCTCGAAAGCATTATCCCCCACAACCTCGGTGATAGTGTAAATCCCATAAAAAAGTGGGCGAAGCCTCTGATGGGGCCCAGTGAGATTATCCTTCTACAAATCTAACCAGACTTTATCTCCAACCTAAAACTAGTGCGGTACCCGCTGTTGATCATGGCGTTGTTTGTAATTTCTGCTGGCTGACTCTCTCGTAGGGATAACCCAACTCCGTTGGCTAGATCGTGTTGGATCCGCTTCTATGAACCGGGTGGTTTTGCGTCGCAAATTTCTCTGGGCTTTGGAGCAGGAGATCAGCCTACCGGCGGTGACCGCAAGGGAAGCGTACATCTATGGGACTCCACGATATTGAATCAACCCCACTTCCTGAAAGGGTCAGGTATCGGGTTGGTTTGCGGCAATTCGCCAGTAGCTATGTCGATATAGGGAAGGCTCTCATCCCATGTGCGAGGGTTCCTTGAATATGCGAAGGATATACCAATCATCTCGATGCATAACCCTATTTACCATCCGTCTGGGGTGAAGGCCGGATTTGCGGAGCTTCGGTGTCCAAGCAGTTGACTAGAGGCTCTAATTAGAATAAAAGCCGAGAAATCTAATTGATCCCGATCCGGCGATAATTGGTTTGTGGGATTCAAATAAACAAAGTCGCTCAAAGAAGAGCTGAAGTAATATTCATTGCGATGCCTTCTTGTGCAACCAGAATCGCTTTACATTAAAAAAGCTACCAACAACCATTACAAAACACGTACCATTTCCCCGCCTCGTGGATTGGAGGCCCGGCATGTAGTCCATTGAGATGGATTCCCATGGGTCTGGTTAGAGCAGGAAGAGGGTGTATAGGCCCTCATTTCTTAGTGGCCTCTATTGGCAATAGCGCCAGTAAAGCAGTAAAGCACCATGATACTTTGTCAATCTCCGTCAGTTTCGCCGAAATGTGTTCTCAGAAGATTTCATTGCCTTTCTCGCATGACCAGCGTCCTTCCAACTAATCGTAGGGTTTCCTGCATCAGCTTCCGGGCTACTCACTTCTGATACGGAACGCAGATATGTCTGCATAACACAACAACCCATCCCGGTGATGAAAATTATCGAACCGTGATTTGCACCCAAATACTGGTAGGTGGTGGCTTAAGCCGTGTGGTCCGCTCCTTATAGAGTTGGGGCCATCCGATGTCTCATGGCCGCAAGAGTCTGTAGGAACTGTGAGCGCCGCCGAACGGGCGGGCCTCATTGAGGCACCGGCCGACGCTGATTGTGCTTCCCTGCTTATACTTGATGTTGAGGTGGAATTACCGCAAGTATGTGGACCACTTTGATGGCGGTCATTCTGCAATTTTCCCCGTGGTTTGCATTGAACTCCAGTATTGGTGCGGATGATTGTCTCCTTCCTAAGAATGTACGTCTCCACATGGCATGTTTGCACAATGGAGTTGATTTCTTTGTCGTAGGGTGAAGTAATTTACTAATGCATCCGACAGTTGTCTCGCTATGGTAAAGGCCACAGTGGGTGGCTAAGGCCGAAAGTGAGGTGTCAACACCTACGATAGTCCGCCATCCTGCCCCGGTATCCTCAGCATACCGCAGGGTCCGTAGTGAAAGTATTAATGGTTACGTTTTTCCGCCTAAAGTTCATCTAATGCTTGTTGTTGGGACCGCCCCAATTAAATTTTGCCTCCTACTTCACCACCCATGGTTATTTCATCGAGGGCCCATGCAATATGGGAGAAACTCAACACGAACCCTCTCAAGGTGTAGAAATTAGCAAGTCCCAAAAAGCTCGTCAGTGAGTGTTGTTGGGGTCGGCCAGTCACTCTGAATGACTTTGATCTTGGCCGGATCCACATGTAACGCCTATGTTGATCAACGATGTATCCCAAGTAATGGACCCCGTCCATGCCAAATGAACATTTTCCAAAGCTGGCGAGGGCTTTGTGTCATTGTAAAAATCCTGAATAAGGCCGCAAGTGTTCGCCCATTCGTGAACAGACGCAACCACCAGACATAATTCACTACAAAATTATTGCGAATGGTCGTGGATATCGGCCCATCATCCCTATGAAAGTGGTCGGCGACGGTCAAACCAAAGGCATGACCTCAACCATTCAAAAGTCCTCCTTGACTGAAGGCGGTCTTCCAGCGTTATCCGGCTGTCTGTTTCTATCTGGACTGGGTGGTAGCCGTGACTTTGGGACTTAATCTTGATCAAGTGCCGCTTATATTTCCTCCCCAGCCCCCGTGAGTTGATCAAGGAGGTCATCATTTTGGGGAATTGGGTACCGGTTTCGTACTTTGATTTTATTCAGAGCCCAATAATACTGCAGTCGCCAGGGTTCCATCTTCTTTCCCCATTCTCAAGACGAGCCAGCTCCAAGGTGGTGATGAGTCATGGATGTGCCCCTCAGGGAGGAATTCTTGATCCACGCTTGATCTCCCATTCTCTATCAGAGCTTATCATCGCATAGACCGCCCATTGGGCAAAGGAAAGGCCGGGGTCAGATCGGATGGGGTGCTTGACCGGCAAAGGTGCGTGAGGTACCCCTGGTAGGTGAGGAGAAGATAACCAAGTATTCTTCCACGACCTTAAACACTTGCTTCTCGCCGTGTGGGAGAGGTTGGCCGGGCAGAGACCCGGATGGGTCACATCTTCGGCTATTCGAGCGAATCTAAGAAGACAAACTTCCCTGGCCTCCCGAGATAACTCCGATTGCTTAAAGCAGATAAAGGAAATGGGCCACTCAGGGTGGCACCGCTTCTAAAAATCCCGTATAACCTCTTGTTCAAAGTAATAATAACACAGGCTCACTCATATACAAGCACAATACACGCTTCCATAAATAATTCCAAAAGAAGACATCAGCGTAAACTTCGAAGAGGAGCAAATACCACAAAATGTCACCTTTAAAGGGCTTGATGTCACATACGCCGACATCATATCGACGCCAGATTCTCTCATGGAGCTTCATCCAAATGGTGTGCTGTGGGGTGCTGTTGGATGTGTCCAACCGCTTGACGACCTCACGAGATGAGGGTTCTTTTCCTGGGCACGCTATCCACGATGAGTACCGGGTGCCTTTTTACCAAGCATCCGCGGAATGGAAGAGGGCACTCTTCCTTTCCGGCTCTCGCCCCGTTCACTCAGTCAGAGTTTCTAGGTATGACTATGGGTGACCTGGTTCTCCAGCGCCGATGATCCGGCTCTTTCCCCTTTCTCCGGTTCTCACCCCAGCCGCACCGATCCGATCTGGGGCGGCTTTACTACACCAACCACCGCTGAGCAAATACAGCAGCAGTGCCAGTGCGGGCTCTATGGAAGTCGACCACTTCCTTGAGATCTTTCTTTGTCTCTTCCAAAGGTCCCTTCTTTGGTTTGGCGGCTTGGTAGACCGGGTTGTCTTGATATTGTCCAATCTTGCTCATTCCTTTGCCTGCGGGTTAGCCTTTCCTGGTTTCTTTATTGGGCAGAGGGGTTCCCAGCCCAAATTGCCGCGGATTTCGTTTGAGCTTCGCCGACTTTTGACGGGTATATCGGGTAGGTCATAAGATTATAGATGTCCGTAAATTTCATTTCGGTTCCGATACTCCATGCAGAGCACCATTATACTGAGCACCGGACAGTTTTTCCTCCGACCTTGGTACACCGTCCTTGCGCGCATAGTAGTGATATTTGTGAACTGCACGCTTCTCTATCTTTCGTACAGTTGTGGTCCATTTGTGCGAGTAGGTCATCATAACTTTCGATGTGGTAGTATTGTTCCTTAATAGCATCCCCTAAGGATCTTCTATGTGGCCGCGTGGATCAAAATAATGAGGTTTTCTCTCTCATTGCTTCCTTTTGCTCACGAAGTTTCCCACCAGTCCTTGACATGGGAACGACTTTGAGGATTTAAAAGTAATCTTTTCTCTATTCAAAAATTTATAAACAAAAATACCCTTCTGTAGATTCAACTCTGTCTACAACGTCAAGGCCTATCTCGACCTTTCAAATATAGAATAATGTTTATTTGAAAATCTTTGAAGGGGTATCTGCTTGAAGAAGATGTTTCACCAAGGTAGTAGTCACCAAAGGTTTTGCGTGAAACTGTCCATCATCTCGCTCCTCTCATATGGAGGGCTTCCTCAATCAACATTCTTTGAAAGCTGGTTATCCCGGCCCCATCATCTTTCTTTTTTCCCTCCATGGAGGTCGCTGGAGAGCTTCTCTCAGTTCTCGAGAACAAAGCTTCGGAGACCCAATTCTTGTAATTCACCTCGCTAGGGACATGACTTCAGCATCTACAAGGAGCATCAGCCTCGAGCCACCGATCCGGATTTTATGAGCAAAACGAAATGAATACCGATCATTAGCAAAATTTGGCACACAAAATAACGGTGATACGTAAAGAAACCGGGTTTCTATTGAAGAACAGAAAATAAACTCAAACCTGAAATGTGCAGCGAAAATGCTTGTCGGAATGGTATGATCTCCTGAGAAGAGATGTGATGACAAAGTGCATTCACAAGAAGCAGAAATGTTAAATGAGTAGCTCTAAGGTCTTTTACAATAGACTCGGAATGCTAAAAGTCCTAGGATTATTCCAAAAATCCTTAACCCTAGGAGATGAAGCTAAAGTCAAGGTGGGGCCCGCTTGGGTAAGTTGGTACCAACTTCCTGGCCGTAACTTTTTGCAAGGCGATTCCTGCTTACATGATAGCCTCGCTGGAAGCATCTATCCGTGAGGAATACAACAGTTTGGATAAAATTCCATAACGCAACGCTGTTTAGGGCCTCAAAACGGCTCCAGAAGTTCAGGACCCGAAAAACTGCTAAAAATAGTAAATTGCCAAAAATGTCAGAACGCTGTTTTGAGCCAGTTGGAAAAGGTGGGTGGCACCGATATCCATCTGGATAAGTTATCCTAATCGAAAGGAGGCTTAGCTTCCTCCACAACATCCTTTTTTAGTGCAGATTCATTCAAAGAGGCTGGCTTCTCGTCAATGGCAACATCTTTGGCATAGGCCATCCACAAACATCTTGTTTACACCGTGGGAAGGGTTTGGAGTAAGGCGTTTGAGAAACAAAGAGACAAGTGGCTTACTATTTTCCCCCTTCGCTGGACCTTGAGCTGGAAGGATTTCTAGCCTCCAACAAAGTATCGATTCTTCCTTTGCAGTTTTCCAGCTTGCTTAGGGATCCTGCTACTTTTCAATCTTTGTAAATTGTGAAAGGTTAATTGCATTTGAATACTGAAAAGAGAGGAAGAAAAGACATGGTGATAGATCCATGAGATCCCCGAGATGAAGCAATAGTGGAGGCAACGACAACTATAAACGATGGTTGTGTAGGGTGAATAAGACTCTCTAAGTTGTTGGTTAACATGGATGTGATCTTTGACATTGCCGACCACAATGTTGAAGAGCCTTGAGTGCACAAAAGTGTAATTGTGATCACTCTCATTGCTTGCTCTCTTGGCCATCCCCCAATAATGTTGGATTGACTATATCCAAAACTTGTTCGTGTTCGAATTCATTTCAAACTCGTACAATAATCAAAATCATTAGATCCATACCTCGCCTTCCTCGTGCAGAGCATGGTATCACAAGTGATGCATCATCATAAGTTGAATTCCATTCTATTTCCCATGTTTGGAACAATGAGGAGATGAACAAGTCCTTGGCTGCTCGAATTGATTTTGAAGGAGCGAGTGCAGAGATCAAGTGTCAAGTTATGTGGAAAGATACATTCTATCATCTCCATTGTCGGTGTGGTGCTGATTGGTAAGGAAAATCACCCAGAATGGTACAGAAAGATCAAACACACTTTGATTTTTAATGACTTATGGAATGACATTTGTGAAACAACATCTGCCAGTGAAAAAGAAGAATTAGAAGCACAATGGAAGAGTAGTAGACTGACCATTCCTACATCAAATAGGGAGCGTTCCATATGGAAGGACAAAGATTATAAAACATATCCTATGATTGCTGCAACAATAAGTGAAGAGGTGAGTCGCCATATTGTTTCTATTAATGACTCAAGTGCTTTGAAGAAATTGAAGGATTTGTATGACTCACTTAGAACTCGAACTCATGCAATTGTTGGTGAAGCTCTTCAACCTAGAGTTAAAGAATGGTGATCCCATGACTTTGGTTTCTGTGATCAAAGCCACAATGCATGACATTGATGTCATCAGAGTGAAGATAAAACTTTCTCTCACAGACTTCATTAAGGCCCTCTACCCTACATATTCTCACTACCTTGAATCCTTGCAAGCTAGTGGTCAAATGAAATCCATCACAATTGACACTTTGGTGGAGAAAGTTGTAGAACGTGAGAAAGCCTTTGGAAAGAAGTAAGCTCAGTCCACTAGTGAGACCATGCGCCTTGCTCAGAAAGGGGATAATCAGTCACATGATGCTTCTAGAGGGGAAGAAAATTAAAGAGGACGCGGAAGAAATAATTTCAAAGGTAGGGGGGTAGACACAACTAAGGTGAGAGATTTGATCTTCATTGTGACTGTTGTGAAAAGAATGGGTCACATGAAGCAAAGAACTGCAGAATCCCATGGGAAAAGATCAAAGACATACATAATCATAAATAAGACAAAGGTAAAACAT
Organism: Picea sitchensis; assembly: GCA_010110895.2. Taxonomy (NCBI): domain Eukaryota; kingdom Viridiplantae; phylum Streptophyta; class Pinopsida; order Pinales; family Pinaceae; genus Picea; species Picea sitchensis. Next base: position 311,465 of record SNQJ01S0025882.1, read on the forward strand.
CGGATCGGGTGAAAGGTAAAGCACCTGAATCTGCTTATTATATTATTGCCTATTGCAATATAGGAGTTACTAAAGATTTGTTTTACACTTCATTTTCTTCTTGGAGAGATGCATGGCTGCTTGACACAAGTGCAACCTGCCACTTGACCTTCAAGAGAGATTTTTTTGAAGATTTCAATGACAATGTAGATGTCATAGTTTATTTTGTAGATAAATCAAGTCTCAAACCTTTGGGAATTGGCACCATCAGGCTTGAATTTCCCGGACTCCTGGATTTTCTTCTGCATGTTGTGTTCTATCTTCTTGAGCTGCAAAGGAACTTGTTGTCTCTTGTATGATAGCAAGACCACTCTATTCATATCATGGACGACAAAGTTGAAATAAGGAAAGCTTCTGACAACATGGTTGTCATGATTAGGGTGGAAGATGGAAGACTGTTGAAGTTGGAAGGGACATCTGCTCATGCATATAATTCTACATACCTTTCTTAGCACAATGAAGCTACAATGCCATCTAGTCTCTTGTGGCATGCTATATTTGGTCACATTAATTATGACAACCTTCGTTTGTTGAAAAATAATGGTGTTTTTGGTTGCTTACTATTCCTAGAACTTGAATCCATGCGATGCTTGTATCTTGGTAAGCATAACAAAAATCCATTTCATGAACTTCTAGAGCATGTAGAAAACTTGAAATGATACACTCTGATTTGTGTGGCTCCATCCCTGTTCCATCTGCAAATGGAAATAAATATATTATGTTTTTTATTGATGATTACACTAGGATGTGTTGGGTGCACTTATTGAAAGATAAGTCACAAGCTTTTGAATCTTTTAGAAACTTTCGTGTATGGATTCAAAATGAAGCTCAGTGTTGTATTGGCTCTCTTCTCAGTGATGATGGAAGAGAATTAAAACTATCTACGCCAACATGAGATCAAACATCAAACCACAATTCCATACAATCCTCAACATAATGGTGTAGCTCAAAGAATGAACATTAGTCTCTTCAATATAGTTCATTCCATGATGTTTTTCAAAAATGTAAAATTGATGTTTCGGGCTGATGCAGTTCCATGTGCATCTTATGTGAAAAACAAGTGTCCATCTCATGCTTTTGAAAATAAGACTCCTTATGAAATGTGGTATGACCACATTTCTTCGATGAGACATCTTAGAGTCTTTGGTTCCACCTACTATGCCTTAATTCCTAAGGAGCAAAGAAACAAGTTTGATGCAAGGAGTCGAAAGTGCATCTTCTTGGGGTATTCAAATACCACCAAAGGATATCATCTTTACGATGAGATGAACAAGAAATTCATTCTTTCTAGAGATGTAATTTTTCTTGAATCCTCTAAGAATGACAAAACTGTTGAGAGGTAGCTCGATCATCTGAATAAATTGTAAAGACATATCATGAATTTGATGATGAGATTCCACATGTTGAAGGGGGGGACCCATGGGGGATCCCTATCTTGGATCAATCTCTGGAATCTCCTTTTGAAACACCATTTCCCCCTCACAAAGAAGTTCAAGCCACTTCATTATAACCTGAAGTTCATTTAGATGATGTGATTGATAGGATTGAAAGGTCGAGTCTTGATGATAATTCAACACCATCTCAATTAGCTGAGAAACCTAAACCATCTCAAAAAGGTCCACCAAAATGGTTTATAAAAACAATTGAAAGTGTTAATATTAATGAGGTTACAAAGACAATAACCAAAAGTTTCTCAAGGTAAGATGGAGGTGATTTAGATAATTCAAATTCAAGTGATGTGGATGATATGGATGCATCACATGATTGTGATGTGAATTTATCTACTAACTTTGAACCAACTTCCTTTGAAGAAGTCACTTTTCATGATGAGTAGAAAGAAGCCATGCAAAAGGAGTATGATGCTTTCATCAAGAATGGGATGTGGAAGTTGGTGGATCCTCCATTCATAACCAAACCAATTGGTTGCGAGTGGGTATTCAAGAACAAGTACAAATCATATGGCTCTCTTGAAAATTACAAAGCAAGGTTTGTGGGAAAATGATTTGTATAGAAAGGAGGTATTGACTATGAGAAAAATCCCCCCCCCCACAACAAAATGGGCTACCATCCATACTCTATTTGCCTTGGCGGCACAAAATGGATGAAAAATTCATCAAATAGATGTGAAGACTGTTTTCTTGGATGTAGACTTGAAAGAGAATGTTTTCATGTCTCAGCCATAAGATTTTGTTGTAAAGGGACAAGAACATAAAGTATGCAAGCTCATCAAATCTTTATATGTCCTGAAACATACACCATGAGCCTAGTATGAATAGAAAACTGAGCATCTTCTGAAATTGAATTTCAAGCACTTCAATCTTAACGATGCAACTCTATTTGTTAAGAAAGTTGGAAAAATTGTGGTATATCTTGTAGTGTATGTAGATGATCTGTTGATAATAGGGAACAATGAAATTTATATTCCATCCATAAAGAAAGAGTCGATGAAAGGTTTTGAGATGAAAAATTTGGGACATTTTCAATACTATTTGGGCCTTGAAGTGATTCAAAGTCCAAAGTACATATTCATCTCCCAAAATAAGTACATTGCAGAATTGTTGAACAAGTTTGGCATGACTAAGTGTAACCATGTCTCTACTCCTGTTATAGCAAGATTTGCCTCACCCCATGCAGCTTGCTTATAAGGCCTTTTCCATTTCCCTATACAGACTTGAAGTCCCTTTTTGCAGTCCTTAGATCTAAAAATAATATTTTTCCACATATACGTGCCCTAACAGCTATACAACATGCATATACGCAGGTTGCACCATTACAACTCGTGTACATCGGGTTTTGTGCCCAAAATTAAAAAATGGTGTCGGGTTTCCATGTCACGTCATGAGATCCATGATCCTTGAACTTCCATATACTGGAAACTCTCCGACTCGACCCTTCAGTTCCATTTAAAGGCTATAAATGGGCCATATCCAAGCTGTGGAAGAGAAGAAAAATTCAACTTTTGAGAGAAAAGTTACTCTGAAGATATTATTCACTTCATATTGAGTTTGCATCCCTTTGTCCTATAAAGTCTGAACACATTGTTTAGCCCCCAAGCTCTTCCCTATTTGATGGAGAACCTCATTGTCTCTTTTATATGAGCTTGCCTTTGGTGGAGGATTGAAGTGGTGGAGGCCCAACTGGAAGGGACTTAGTTTCTCGGTTCCGAGACGTGCCGACACAAAAGTTTGTCACTCATACACTTCCGTTGATCATATTTTAATAGAAATACTCTTTTCTCATCCAATTAACGTCTTGCAAATATTTGAATTGTTATTCCATGAGCATATTTGTTATGAATATTGATGGATTATGCTATTACATGTGCTATATTTATATATTATCACCATATGATTGCATATCTTGGTTGTTGATGACAAGTTGCAGGTATATAGCTTTGATTTGAGTGCTCAACAATGGATTTAATCGAACATCCGGACAAGGTAGGGTCTTTATCTCGTCTTGTTAGCATGTTTGTTTATATAGCATACTTGAGATTATAATTGATTTCTGCAGTCATTTCTGTATGCTGTGGTTTACCTCATTCCATAAAGTGATTTTCCTCGTAATAGAATTGGTGACCATACTGGGGAGAATCTTCTTTTCGGGGTTTGGAGTGTTTTTCTCCTTAGATTTCTCTCTGTTAGCTTGAGTTTCCTTGTCGTCTGATTGCTTGACAACCTATTTTCATTTTGAGTCTGAGTTTCTTGGCTTTATCCTTAACCTGGAAGTGTTTTAATACACATACATGGTTTTTCCCTCGACTGACACATACATACATGAGATGTCGTTCTATAGGGCGTGCACATACACAATTTTTGCCTAAACAGTCGTGTACATCATTCTTTTTTTGCTTGATTGCTGAGTTTGGTGTTCGCTGGGTGAGTTTTGATGGTTTTCGAGTCTTCTTGGGTCTCTGTCATAACTGTTGAGTTCCTACAAAGTGATATGAAACCTTTCTTTGGTTGAATTTTCGAGCGTTTTTTCTTTCTCATCATCTTTTTCATTGGTTTTCCTTGCATCTTGGGCTGGGTGTTTTCTTCTTGATATCCTGTTTGGTTTGTCTCTTTTTGCTTACAATAGGATTTATATACCAAGCTGTTGTTTAGTCCTTGCATTTTCATTTCTTTATATTGAAAATACAAAATATACATTTTTCATTTTGGCATTTTCCCTTTTGGGTTGTTTATTATCGATCTTGATACATGTATGGAAATATTGCATCCTATTTGAAATTGCAAAGTTGAATTGAAAGTTGCATTTTGAAAAGATTATTATTTGTTGAGAATTGAAGTTAAGACTTTGCATTGTATTCATATTCATATTCATTTCTTTTACTTGCTGGTCATAACATAGTTAGTTTCACGACCACATCTTTTGAGTAAACAAAGCCACTAAAGTAACACTGATTAATTTAAAATTGATTAAAAACGATTTTATTTTTCAGGGTACACAAACTAGCTTAATATATAGAGCCTCAGAATAGGATTTTGTGAGTAAACTTCTCCAAGGCTATTAAACTCAACATATGTGTCTGACTAAGGGAGTGGTGAAATCCATTGTATAATTGGCAACATTAGGAGGCTCCGCTCACACCGGAGTTAAACACGAGGTCACACGAAGTAGGTTGCAGAGATATCCCTCTAATACCTTCTTAGTGTCATAGATATTTCTGGGGATCTATTCATATCTGGGGGTCTTGCTAGTACCTTTACCTCTGTGACAGGTGATGCTTTCAAGATTTCAGGCTTTGTTACCCTGCCCATACAATGGACCTCACTTACAACTATTCGCCTGTGCATTGGTTATATCATGGTGGCTTTAGTTTCTTGACATAGGTAGCCACATAGGTTATTTGCAGGGGTTATTCTGCAGGTACCCCGAGTCAGATAAGGGTCGAACAACACACAACCTTTATGGAGGATTACCTCTCCGAGGGGATCTGACCGACTGTGCTGTTAAGCCCACGAGTGCCCTTATATCTGATTTTGATACCTCCGATATTTTGAAATGAGTCTCAGGCCCCTCTTGGATGAGACATACCTACTTTAGTGAGGGAGGCTCCTTTTCAGCTACTATATCCTGTTTGTGTGCATTGGCCTTTTTGCTTTACTTTGGTGTGCTCTTTGATTATTAGTTGGCCTTAGGATTTTGTATTGCGTCGCGAGTTTTCATTTCTATGGTTAGTGGAGCCCCCATGACTCCCTCAGTTAGCGTTACCCAACCCATGGTATTTTCTCATTCCATGGGGACGAATCCTTTTGTATTTCCAAGTGGTACACCGAATCATGATACTCAACCAATACCTTGGGCCTCTAATAATTTTTCTCATGGTATGCTAAACATGTCTTCACACTTGCCATCCTCTGTCTCGTCATCTTAAGTGAATCCTAGTTTTGGGTATGGGGGCATGATGCATCCTTATTCTCACTTTTCGTTTGGTGTGAGTCATATTCCTCAACCAACTCTTACGGTAGGAGGTTGGAGTCTTCCTTCCTATGGATCCAATCCTAGCTTCACTTTTCTAGGTTCAAGTTCTCAAATGGGCAGTCATTCTACTTATTACATCCAGTCCATCTATCCTTCTTCCGCTATGCCGGTTCCTACAAACTCTTTTCCCATGGAAGACCTCTGTCTGTCCTTTGGTATTTCATCCGGGGGGAGTCAATTTTATAGTATGGGATGTTAATATTATGGTAGCTGCGGGAGGTATTTACCCCCACGTGTGAACCTAACGAGAATAGAAGACTCCGGGAAGCAAGAGAAACCCTAATGAGTTGTCTAATAACCCTAGAAGCCTTGTCGGCTCAAGAATATAATTTATATTAGGCTATTATCCTCCAAGAGAAGAAGTTGGCTAGAATTAATAATAATATACTGAACAAACACATACCCAGAAGGAGAAGTTGGCCCCAACAAACTGGCAGGATTACTATAAATACAGGGCGCCAGTTCTCATTTGTAGCATCTCAACAGTTGCAGACAGAGCCAGTTCTGCACAACAGTTTCCCAGTTGGTGCGCACTGCAGTTGCAGTCTGGTGCGCAGGTTTGGAGGAGGGTTGCAGGTGTAGCTGCAACAACAACTAGTTTCATTTTTTGGCTTGAATATCTCTTGGCTAGGGTTTGGGACTATCTGATCAGCTTTTGTGATGCGCTATCCTTGGGGATTGATGCGCTACTCTTTGCTTGGCTATCTAGCCTAGGGTTTGCTTCTAGAGGAATTCTCAGGTCAAGGTTAAGGTGCTCGGAGGGAGGCTTCGACCTATGGTTGGGTGACGAAGGTATCGTCAATGGTAAAACGAGCACACCATCTTCTATATTCTAACAGGTTATGGGCCTGTTAACTCCCAAAATGAAACCGTCCTTTCGGCCGAGTTTTGGGTGGATATCATAGCTTTAGGTAGTATCTTCAAGTCATTTTTTGAGTTTTTACAGCTGAGAAATTTTTTGGTTTTGGTGTGTCTTAGGAAATAATCTATCCATAAAGTCTTCTCTTTCAAAAATGTAATTTTTTACTTTCCACAGCTAACGTGTTTTCAAAAGGTTCATTGTGCGCTGTGGAAAGTGCTCACTTTCAACAGCTAAAGTGATCGTTTCATCAGTTGACGCGCTGTTGAAAG